>JAHIAM010002803.1:0-54497 GCA_021605205.1 Aegilops longissima
ATCGCGTGCCAGCGTAGGAGCTTTGCTACCTTAGGGTCCGTGAAATACCGCTGCAGATGAGGAGGATCGGAAAGTACCACACCGATTTTCAAGGAGCTTTCTTCCTCTTCTTGTATCGAGTGACGCAAGACACGGACATATGGTAGACTCCGCGTGCTCGTCCCGATAAATGATGCAATTGTTCATGCACACATGGTATTTCACGCGGTAAATCCAGAGGACACACGATTTTCTTCGCCTCCTCGAAACTGGTCGGGCACTTGTTCCCCTTGGGAAGACGTTCGTGCCAGAATGACATGTTCTCGTCGAAGCAGGCGTCGGTCATTTTGTGTTTTACCTTCATCTCCAGAGCCATGAGTGTTACTTTCAGGCGGGTATCCTCGGGCCTGCATCCTTCATACAATGGAGTGACCGCGTCTATCTCCAGTTGATCCAGCTTGGCTTTCTCTCGGGCGGCAGCTCTTGCATTATCCGTCTTCTTGAGAAGCAGCTCTTGAATATGAGGGTCCTGCACCCAGCCTCCATCATCGTCTGCTCCGGCATCTTCATCTTCATGATCATGCCCTTCATCTTGATCTTCCTCATAATCATGTACGACATCTTCTACATGATGACTGCGTACAGCATCACCGCCGTGATCATGTCCTGGAGATTCTTCGTCTTCTCGCCCGCCCTCGCCGCGGTGGTACTTGTCTTGTTGCCCTTCCTCATTTCTTGTCCGGCCCCCATGGACGACTTCATAGTCATCTTCATCACCTTGTCACCGATAGCCATCCATGAAACCACGCAAGAGCAGGTGGTCCCGCACCTGCCCGGAATCCGGGTCCGCAATAAGGCCCTTCAGCTTGCATCTTCGACACGGAAATCTTATCTCCGTCTCGTTCTTTTGAAGCATCTCGGCCTTCGCGGAGCCCAAAAACCTATTCACGATGCCTTCCGTCATCGTGCGGACCATGGTGGCCTGCAGGGTAGAGCAAAACGATATTTTAGAACCAAGAAAAAATTTGGCATGACCTTCCCTAAAAATAGGACAAAAAAGAATGCATAGTGCCAAAATTCTCGCCGAAACGGAAATGAATCAACATTCCGGCAAAATATTGGCAACTATCGCATTTCAAATACCAGTACCTGCAAACACAAACATATATGCAACACCACAAACACATGCAACACCACAAACATACATAGATCTAGCTAGGCCACAAAAAGTGCATGTGCATGTTGTTGGAGCGAGCTAGGGAGAAAAAAAGTAGATCTACATCATGAAGATAGCTTTCCCCTTACTTACCTATCAAAAAAATTAATTTCACCACTTAATTTTGTTGAATCTATGGTGCAAATGAGGTGAGGAGGAGGAGGCAGCCGAGACAAGCTTGGAGGAGGAGGTGGAGAGAATGAAGTGGGGAAAGTGAGTGGGTAGGTGGGCTGTCCAAAATATCTTGTTGGTCCCAGGTTACTAATGGCGCACCACCAGCAAATGCGCCATTAGTAACCCTGGTTACTAATGGCGCACCTGCAGGTGGTGCGCCATTAGTAGTTTTGCAGAAAAGTAAATATATATATATATACTAATGGCGCACTATGGAAAAGTGCGCCATTAGTAGTTTAAACTAGTAATGGCGCACTGCGACATGGTGCGCCATTAGTAGTTTTGCAAAAAGTAAAAAACATATATACTAATGGCGCACTGTCTGCACGGTGCGCCATTAGTATGTATGTAAAAATGAAAAAAAAACTTTATTACTAGTGGCGCACCATTTTCCTGGTGCGCCATTAGTGTCTTCCACACTAATGGCGCATCACAAACTAGTGCGCCACTAGTATATAGTAGTGGCGCACTGCATCCCTGGTGCGCCATTCATGTCAATCCTATCTATAGCCCTTTTCCTAGTAGTGAAGAGCGCAGAAACAGAGAGAGATAGAGAGACAGATCCAATCCCGGAGGGGCTCTCGCCCCTCCCACGCCATGGAGACCATGGACCAGAGGGGAAACCCTTCTCCCATCTAGGGAGAAGGTCAAGGAAGAAGAAGAAGGAGGGGGGCCCTCTCCCCCTCGCTTCCGGTGGCGCCGGAACGCCGCCGGGGGCCATCATCATCACCGCGATCTACACCAACACCTCCATCATCTTCACCAACATCTCCATCACCTTCCCCCATCTATCTATAGCGATCCACTCTCCCGCAACCCACTGTACCCTCTACTTGAACATGGTGCTCTATGCTTCATATTATAATCCAATGATGTGTTGCCATCCTATGATGTCTAAGTAGATTTTCGTTGTCCTATCGATGGTTCATGAATTGCTATGATTGATTTAATTTTCTTGTGGTTACGTTGCTGTCCTTTGGTGCTCATCATATGAGCGCGCGTGTGGATCACACCATAGGGTTAGTTGTATGTTGATAGGACTATGTATTGGAGGGCAAGGGTGACAGAAGCTTCAGCCTAGCATAGAAATTGATGCATACGGGATTGAAGGGGGACCAATATATCTTAATGCTATGGTTGGGTTTTACCTTAATGAACGTTCGTAGTTGCGGACGCTTGCTAATAGTTCCAATCATAAGTGCATAGAATTCCAAGTCAGGGATGACATGCTAGCAGTGGCCTCTCCCACATAAAACTTGCTATCAATATAGTAAAGTAGTTAATTGCTTAGGGACAATTTCGCAACTCCTACCACCAATTTTCCACACTCGCTATATATATACTTTATTGCTTCTTTACTTACAACAGCCGCTAGCTTTTATTTACGCTCTCTTTATTATCTTGCAAACCTATCCAACAACACCTACAAAGTACTTCTAGTTTCATACTTGTTCTAGGTAAAGCGAACGTCAAGCGTGCGTAGAGTTGTATCGATGGTCGATAGAACTTGAGGGAATATTTGTTCTACCTTTAGCTCCTCGTTGGGTTCGACACTCTTACTTATCGAAAACTGTTGCGATCCCCTATACTTGTGGGTTATCAAGACCTATTTCTGGCGCCGTTGCCGGGGAGGAATAGCGTGGGGTGAATATTCTCGTGTGTGCTTGTTTGCTTTATCACTAAGTAATTTTTATTTGTTATTCTTAGTTGTTTTCTATCTTTAGTTATGGGTAGGAAACGCAAAGTACCAAAAAAATTAGTTGTACCTACTGAACCAATGGTTGAAGAACCACTTAAAATCTATCGTACTCCTGAAGCTTATTACTTGGATCATCTTCGATCCCTATGTGCTCGTGCTGAAACCCCAACTAGCTTAGTTGAGGGCAGATCTTTAGATGAGCATGCTTGTTATGTTCGACGCCGCATATCTGAAAAGGGGAAACTTTTACTGGGTCAAATTCATCGTTTGCAATTATATGCTTGGAATTTATGTGAAATATATGATGTTACTTGTTGTTCTGAAGACCCTAAGAAACACCTTCCCTACCAATGTTTATTTAGTGATAATGGAATCATATCTTCGTATGCTTGGGGATTCCAAAGGCACCCCAAGTAAATATTCAAGGAGACTCAAGCGTCTAAGCTTGGGGATGCCCCGGAAGGCTTCCCCTCTTTCTTCAACAAGTATCGGTATGTTTTCGGATTCGTTTAATTCATGCGATATGTGCAACCTTGGAGCGTCTTTTTCATTTAGTTTTTGTTTTTATTTTTTGCACCATGCTGGTATGAGATGGTCCTTGGTTTATTTATATAATGCTATTTGCACTTCACTTATATTCTTTGAGTATGGCTTTATAGAATGCTTCATGTGCTTCACTTATATCATTTGAAGTTTGGATTGTCTGTTTCTCTTTACATAGACAACCGCCATTTGTAGAATGCTCTTTTTCTTCACTTATATTTGTTAGAGCGTGGGCATACCTTTTGTAGAAAGAATTAAACTTTCTTGCTTCACTTATATCTATTTAGAGAGATGACAGGAACTGGTCATTCACATGGTTAGTCATAAAATCCTACATAAAACTTATAGATCACCAAATATGATATGTTTGATTCCACAATAGTTTTGCGATATAAAGATGGCGATATTAGAGTCATGCTAGTGGGTGGTTGTGGATTGTAGAAATACTTGTGTTGAGGTTTGTGATTCCCGTAGCATGCACGTATGGTGAACCGTTATGTAACGAAGTTGGAGCATGATTTATTTATTGATTGTCTTCCTTATGAGTGGCGGTCGGGGACGAGCGATGGTCTTTTCCTACCAATCTATCCCCCTAGAAGCATGCGCGTAGTACTTTGTTTCAATGACTAATAGATTTTTGCAATAAGTATGTGAGTTCTTTATGACTAATGTTGAGTCCATGGATTATACGCACTCTCACCCTTCCATTATTGCTAGCCTCTTCGGTACCGTGCATTGCCCTTTCTCACCTCGAGAGTTGGTGCAAACTTCGCCGGTGCATCCAAACCCCGTGATATGATACGCTCTATCACACATAAACCTCCTTATATCTTCCTCAAAACAGCCACCATACCTACCTATCATGGAATTTCCATAGCCATTCCGAGATATATTTCCATGCAACTTCCATCATCATCATATACATGACTTGAGCATTTATTGTCATATTGCTTTGCATGATCGTAAGATAGCTAGCATGATGATTTCATGACTTGTCCGTTTTTTGATGTCATTGCTACGCTAGATCATTGCACATCCCGGTACACCGTCGGAGGCATTCATATAGAGTCATATCATTGTGCTAGATATCGAGTTGTAATATTGATTTGTAAGTAAATAAAAGTGTGATGATCATCATTATTCGAGCATTGCCCCAGTGAGGAAAGGATGATGGATACTATGATTCCCCCACAAGTCGGGATGAGACTCCGGACGAAAAAAATAAAAAAAAATAAAGGCCAAAAAAAGAGAAGGCCCAAAAAAATGAGAAAAAGAGAGAAGGGGCAATGTTACTATCCTTTTACCACACTTGGGCTTCAAAGTAGCACCATGTTCTTCATATAGAGAGTCTCTTGAGTTATCACTTTCATATACTAGTGGAAATTTTCCTTATAGAACTTGGCTGGTATATTCCAACGATCGGCTTCCTCAAATGCCCTAGGTCTTCATGAGCAAGCAAGTTGGATGCACACCCACTTAGTTTCAGTTTGAGCTTTCATATACTTATAGCTCTAGTGCATCCATTGCATGGCAATCCCTACTCCTCACATTGACATCAATTGATGGGCATCTCAGTAGCTCGTTGATTAGCCGCGTCGATGCGAGACTTTCTCTTTTTTGTCTTATTCACACAACCTCTACCATCAGATTCTATTCCACCTATAGTGCTATGTCCATGGCTCACGCTCATGTATTGCATGAAACTTGAAAAGGTTTGAGAACATCAAAAGTATGAAACAATTGCTTGGCTTGTCATCGGGGTTGTGCATGATGTGAATATTTTGTGTGGTGAAGATGGAGCATAGCCAGACTATATGATTTTGTAGGGATAACTTTCTTTGGCCATGTTGTTTTGAAAAGACATGATTGCTTTATTAGTAGGCTTGAAGTATTATTGTTTACATGTCAAATGATAGACTATTGCTTTGAATCACTCGTGTCTTAAAATTCATGCCATGATTAGACATATGATCAAGATTATGCTAGGTAGCATTCCACATCAAAAATTATCCTTTTTATCATTTACCTACTCGAGGACGAGCAGGAATTAAGCTTGGGGATGCTGATACGTCTCCGTCGTATCTATAATTTTTGATTGTTCCATGCCAATATTCTACAACTTTCATATACTTTTTGGCAACTTTTTATACTATTTTTGGGACTAACATATTGATCTAGTGGCCAGTGCCAGTTCCTGTCTGTTGCATGCTTTTGGTTTCGCAGAATATCCATATCAAACGGAATCCAAACGGGATAAAAATGGACGGAGAATATTTATGGAATATTTGGAGAATTCTGGAAGAAAAATCCACGCGAGACGGTGCCCGAGGTGGCCACGAGGTAGGGGGTGCGCCCCTGACCCTTGTGGGCCACCCGTAAGGCGGTTGATGCCCTTCTTCGGCCGCAAGAAAGCTAATTTTTGGTAAAAAAATCACGGCGAAGGTTTTAGTCCAATCGGAGTTACGAATCTCCATATATATACGAAACGGTGAAAGGGCACCAAAGGAGAGCGCAGAAACAGAGAGAGACAAAGAGACAGATCCAATCTCGGAGGGGCTCTCGCCCCTCCCACGCCATGGAGACCATGGACCAGAGGGGAAACCCTTCTCCCATCTAGGGAGAAGGTCAAGGAAGAAGAAGAAGGAGGGGGGCGCTCTCCCCCTCGCTTTCGGTGGCGCCGGAACACCGCCGGGGTCCATCATCATCACTGCGATCTACACCAACACCTCCATCATCTTCACCAACATCTCCATCACCTTCCCCCATCTATCTACATCAGTCCACTCTCCCACAACCCACTGTACCCTCTACTTGAACATGGTGCTCTATGCTTCATATTATAATCCAATGATGTGTTGCCATCCTATGATGTCTGAGTAGATTTTCGTTGTCCTATCGATGCTTGATGAATTGCTATGATTGATTTAATTTGCTTGTGGTTATGTTGCTGTCCTTTGGTGCCCATCATATGAGTAGCGTGGATCACACCATAGGGTTAGTTGTATGTTGATAGGACTATGTATTGGAGGGCAAGGGTGACAGAAGCTTCAGCCTAGCATAGAAATTGATGCATACGGGATTGAAGGGGGATCAATATATCTTAATGATATGGTTGGGTTTTACCTTAATGAACATTAGTAGTTGCGGACGCTTGCTAATAGTTCCAATCATAAGTGCATAGAATTCCAAGTCAGGGATGACATGCCAGCAGTGGCCTCTCCCACATAAAACTTGCTATCAGTCTAGTAAAGTAGTCAATTGCTTAGGGACAATTTCGCAACTCCTAGCACCAATTTTCCACACTCTCTATAATTACTTTATTGCTTCTTTACTTACAACAGCCCCTAGCTTTTATTTACGCTCTCTTTATTATCTTGCAAACCTATCCAATAACACCTACAAAGTACTTGTAGTTTCATACTTGTTCTAGGTAAAGCGAACGTCAAGCGTGCGTAGAGTAGAGTTGTATCGGTGGTCGATAGAACTTGAGGGAATATTTGTTCTACCTTTAGCTCCTCGTTGGGTTCGACACTCTTACTTATCGAAAACTATTGTGATCCCCTATACTTGTGGGTTATCAAGTCCTTTTTCTGGCGCCGTTGCCGGGGAGCAATTGCGTGGGGTGAATATTCTCGTGTGTGCTTGTTTTCTTTATCACTAAGTAATTTTTATTTGCTATTCTTAGTTGTTTTCAATCTTTAGTTATGGGTAGGAAACGCAAAATACCAAAAAAATTAGTTGTACCTACTGAACCAATGGTTGAAGAACCACTTAAAATCTATCGTACTCCTGAAGATTATTACTTGGATCATCTTCGATCCCTATGTGCTCGTGCTGAAACCTCAACTAGCTTAGTTGAGGGCAGATCTTTAGATGAGCATGCTTGTTATGTTCGACACCGCATATCTGAAAAGGGGAAACTTTTACTGGGTCGAATTCATCGTTTGCAATGCTATGCTTGGAATTTATGTGAAATATATGATGTTACTTGTGGTTCTGAAGACCCTAACAAACACCTTCCCTACCAATGTTTATTTAGTGATAATGGAATCGTATCTTCGTATGCTAAAGGTGTTTATGATTACTATGATGTTCAACAAATTGAAGAATTTGTTGCTTTTAAGGGTGCTTATGAAATTGCTTCTTTGATTGAAAAGTATGATGCTACTCTTTACAAATCTGAAAATTTTGCCATACTTAAATATTGCTATGATAATTATGCTTCTAATTCCTATGTTGAACCATATATTGAGGACTACTCCGCTGTCCAAGAAGATACTAATATTTTGCAGGAGTCTATGGAAGAAGAAATTAATGAAACTTTGAGCTCATTGGATGAAAAAGATGATGAGGAGAGCGAAGAACAAAAGGAGGAAGAGCGGATTAGCTACCCGTGCCCACCTTCTAATGAGAGTAACTCTTCAACTCATACATTGTTTAATTTCCCTTCGTGCTTACCGAAGGATGATTGCTATGATGACTATTATGATCCCATTGATTCTCTTGAAATATCAATGTGAATGATGCTTATGGATATGAACTTGCTATAGTTCCTTATGTTAAACATGAAATTGTTGCTATTGCACCCACACATGATAGTCCTATTATCTTTTTGAATTCTCCCAACTACACTATATCGGAGAAGTTTGCACTTATTAAGGATTATATTGATGGGTTGCGTTTTACTATTACACATGATGATTTTGATGAATATAATATGCATGTGCTTGCTGCTCCTACTTGCAATTATTGTGAGAGGGGAACTACATCTCCGCCCCTTTATGTTTCCAATAAGATAAAATTGCAAGAAACTGCTTATACTATGCATTGGCCTTTACTTTGTGTGCATGAATTATTCTTTTATGACATGTCGATGCATAGGAAGAGAGTTAGAATTATTCATTGCTTGATATATGTTGCTTTGTGCTCACTACTAAATGCCAAATCATTGCTAATTAAAATTGGCTTTGATATACCTTGGGATCCGGGTGGATCCATTACTTGAGCAATATATGCCTATCTTAATGGCTTTAAAGAAAGCGCTGCCAGGGCGACAACCCGGAAGTTTTAGAGAATCATTTATTTCTGTTGTGTGCTTTTATAAAGTTTAGAAATAAAAATAATGTGCCAAGGTTTGCCTTTAGGATGTTTACAATGCTTGTTGGTTTGTACGGTGCAGGACAGAAACTTTGGCTGTAGTGTGCGATTTTACATTTTTTACTGGAACTTCAAATGGTTCTGATTCTTTTTACACTGTCCTTCTATACAAAATTTTTATTTTTCCTAATTGTTTCATAATTTTTCAAGTATCAGAAGTATGGTGAATGTTCAGATTGTTACAGACTGTTCTGTTTTAGACAGATTCTGTTTTTGATGCATAGTTTGCTTGTTTTAATGAAATTATGAATTTATATCAGTGGATTAAGCCATGAAAAAGCTATACTACAGTAGGCACAATGCAAAAACAAAATATGAATTGGTTTGCAACAGTACTTAGAGTAGTGATCTACTTTATTATACTAACGGATCTTACCGAGTTTTCTGTTGAAGTTTTGTATGGATGAAGTGTTCGATGATCGAGAAGGTCTCGATGTGAGAAGAAGGAAGAGAGGCAAGAGCTCAAGCATGGGGATTCCCAAGGCACCCCAAGTAAATATTAAAGGAGACTCAAGCGTCTAAGCTTGGGGATGCCCCGGAAGGCATCCCCTCTTTCTTCAACAAGTATTGGTATGTTTTCGGATTCGTTTCGTTCATGCGATATCTGCAATCTTGGAGCGTCTTTTGCATTTAGTTTTCATTTTTATTTTTTGCACCATGCTGGTATGAGATGGTCCTTGGTTGATTTATATAATGCTCTTTGCACTTCACTTATATTCTTTGAGTATGGCTTTATAGAATGCTTCATATGCTTCACTTATATCATTTGAAGTTTGGATTGGCTGTTTCTCTTTACATAGACAACCGCCATTTGTAGAATGCTCTTTTGCTTCACTTATATTTGTTAGAGCGTGGGCATACCTTTTGTAGAAAGAATTAAACTCTCTTGCTTCACTTATATATATTTAGAGAGATGACAGGAACTGGTCATTCACATGGTTAGTCATAAAATCCTACATAAAACTTGTAGATCACTGAATATGATATGTTTGATTCCTTGCAATAGTTTTGCGATATAAAGATGGCGATATTAGAGTCATGCTAGTGGGTGGGTGTGGATTGTAGAAATACTTGTGTTGAGGTTTGTGATTCCCGTAGCATGCACGTATGGTGAACCGTTATGTAACGAAGTTGGAGCATGATTTATTTATTGATTGTCTTCCTTATGAGTGGCGGTCGGGGACGAGCGATGGTATTTTCCTACCAGTCTATCCCCCTAGGAGCATGCGTGTAGTACTTTGTTTCGATGACTAATAGATTTTTGCAATAAGTATGTGAGTTCTTTATGACTAATGTTGAGTCCATGGATTATACGCACTCTCACCCTTCCATTATTGCTAGCCTCTTCGGTACCATGCATTGCCCTTTCTCACCTCGAGAGTTTGTGCAAACTTAGCGGTGCATCAAACCCGTGATATGATCGCTCTATCACACATAAACCTCCTTATATCTTCCTCAAAACAGCCACCATACCTACCTATCATGGCATTTCCATAGCCATTCCGAGATATATTTCCATGCAACTTCCATCATCATCATATACATGACATGAGCATTTATTGTCATATTGCTTTGCATGATCGTAAGATAGCTAGCATGATGTTTTCATGGCTTGTCCGTTTTTTGATGTCATTGCTATGCTAGATCATTGCACATCCCGCTACAGCGCTAGAGGCATTCATATAGAGTCATATTTTTGTGTTAGATATCGAGTTGTAATATTGAGTTGTAAGTAAATAAAAGTGTGATGAGCATCATTATAAGACCATTGCCCAGTGAGGAAAGGATGATGGAGACTATGATTCCCCCACAAGTCGGGATGAGACTCCGGACGAATAAAATAAAAAAATAAAGGCCAAAAAAAGAGAAGGCCCCAAAAAATGAGAGAAAAAGAGAGAAGGGGCAATGTTACTATCGTTTTACCACACTTGGGCTTCAAAGTAGCACCATGTTCTTCATATAGAGAGTCTCTTGAGTTATCACTTTCATATACTAGTGGGAATTTTCATTATAGAACTTGGCTTGTATATTCCAACGATGGGCTTCCTCAAATGCCCTAGGTCTTCATGAGCAAGCAAGTTGGATGCACACCCACTTAGTTTTAGTTTGAGCTTTCATATACTTATAGCTCTAGTGCGTCCGTTGCATGGCAATCCCAACTCCTCACATTGACATCAATTGATGGGCATCTCCGTAGCCCTTTGATTAGCCGCGTCGATGCGAGACTTTCTCTTTTTTTGTCTTATTCACACAACCTCCACCATCATATTCTATTCCACCTATAGTGCTATGTCCATGGCTCACGCTCATGTATTGCGTGAAAGTTGAAAAGGTTTGAGAACATCAAAAGTAAAGCAATTGCTTGGCTTGTCATCGGGGTTGTGCATGATGTGAATATTTTGTGTGATGAAGATGGAGCATAGCCAGACTATTGATTTTGTAGGGATAACTTTCTTTGGCCATGTCGTTTTGAAAATACATGATTGCTTTATTAGTAGGCTTGAAGTATTATTGTTTGCATGTCAAATGCTAGACTATTGCTTTGAATCACTCGTGTCTTAATAATCATGCCATGATTAGACATGTGATCAAGATTATGCTAGGTAGCATTCCACATCAAAAATTATCCTTTTTATCATTTACCTACTCGAGGACGAGCATGAATTAAGCTTGGGGATGTTGATACGTCTCTGTCGTATCTATAATTTTTTAAAAATTATCCTTTTTATCATCTGCCTGCCCCTCTAGGCGCGCCCGTGACCCTCGTGGGCCACCCGTAAGGTGGTTGATGCCCTTCTTTGGCCACAAGAAAGCTATTTTTTGGTTAAAAAGATCACGGCGAAGGTTTCAGTCCAATCGGAGTTACGAATATCCATATATATACGAAACGGTGAAAGGGCACGAGAGGGGAGCGCAGAAACAAAGTGAGACAAAGAGACAGATCCAATCTCGGAGGGGCTCTCGCCCCTCCCACGCCATGGAGACCATGGACCAGAGGGGAAACCCTTCTCCCATCTAGGGATAAGGTCAAGGAAAAAGAAGGAGGAGGGGGGCCCTCTCCCCCTCGCTTTCGGTGGCGCCGGAACGCCGTCGGGGGCCATCATCATCTCCGCGATCTACACCAACACCTCCATCATCTTCACCAACATCTCCATCACCTTCCCCCATCTATCTACAGCAGTCCACTCTCCCGCAACCCGATGTACCCTCTACTTGAACATGGTGCTCTATGCTTCATATTATTATCCAATGATGTGTTGCCATCCTATGATGTCTGAGTAGATTTTCGTTGTCCTATCGGTGGTTCATGAATTGCTATGATTGATTTAATTTGCTTGTGGTTATGTTGCTGTCCTTTGGTGCCCATCATATGAGCACGTGTGTGGATCACACCATAGGGTTAGTTGTTGTCACTGGAAAATGACACCTATGGGATCACAAGAATCCCTACTGCGGTTGCGGGGCGCCGGGTTGAGAGAAGAGCGGATCTAACAGAGAGCACGCGGTTCATTTATCCAGGTTCGGGCCGCGAGGATGCGTAAAACCCTACTCCTGCTTTGGTGGATGTATTCTTAGTTCTTGAACTAGCTACGGGGTGTAACGGGCTCCAAAAAGTCGAATCCTACTCCTCGTCGCCTTGGGCCTCCTTTTATAGAAAAAAGGGGTTGCCACAGTGGCACACAGGAGGTGGAAAGGCAACAGTGTTGCGAGGTTATCCTTCGTATTACAGGACAAGACGCATTTAATGCATCGCGCAGGTGTCCCTTCACTTCATCGGGGACGGGGGCGAGGCCCGGCCCGTCCGTCGTCGCTCCTCCAAGCTTCGACTCACGCCCTGGCCAGCGATGCATGCGGCGCCATGTAGGCAGGCAGGAAGCTGAGGTGGCGCGGTGGTGGAGCCTCCACGAAGGGATGCATGTTGCCACGCAGGTACCTGCCCAGCTGGTTGGGTCGGCAGCTGCATGCGAACGGCGGCGGAGACTTGGCTGGTGCGGGCCTGACGATGGCCCTGCTGGTGCGCTTGGCGAGGGCCTTGCCGGGGGCAAGGGTCTTGCCGTGGCGCGCAGGTGTCCCCGGCGAGGATCTTGCCGGGGGTCTTGTGGGTTTCTTCGGTGAGGATGGCTGCCTTCCTATCCTCATTTGATTTTGACTATTCTTTGTCTTCACAAAGATCTGCATGCCACCACAGAGGGGCCTCCCGAGCCCTGTCCCAATGAATTTGTCAAGTGTTGGTGGGCTCGAGGGTGGCTCGCTTGGCTGGCGTGGGTGAGCTGCCCCGGCAAGGGTCTTGCCGGGGTCGCTGAGGCTGCCCCGGCAAGGGTCCTTGCCGGGGAAACCTGCTTCGTCCATCTAATGTTTGTGGCCTTGGTCCTTGTCGTTGCTTTGCTTCGTCTTGTGCCTTCGGCTTCTCTCCGGCTCCCCTTTCCCTGCCCTGTTATGCGCGGCCGTGGCGGGAGGCTCTGACTGCCCGTGCACAAGTAAAGGGGTCAAAAGGAGATCCCCTACTTTTGTACAATGACAGGAGCCCCCGGGCCTGGGCCACACATAAGCGCATCACGTTGTTTGGCGAGGCCCAGAATGGTGCGCGTGCAGTTGGGGCGGATTTTACCGCGGTAACTGCTCCGTCCGCTGCGCTTGTCCAGGACCCGCGCTGAATGCACGACGTGGGGGTCATGCGCACGCATGACGGAGGCATGCTGGTGTCATCCCGTGGTGGACAGTATAGAGGCGGCTTGCGTGTCTCTTTGAGACCGTAGGGCCGCTTCCCATTTACTGCCCTCGCTTGGGAACCGTCGCTCCACGCGTCCCACTACGCCCGCCTCCTGCGCCACGTTCGCTGCATGCATAATGCAGAGCGAATGACAGGCGCACGGGATGTGGGAAGTTGTGCACGTGCGTGGGTCGATTCCCACGCGCCTTCAATGGAGCGGGGAGGGCGGTCAACGGCCCCGCTTGTGGTCACTTCAACAAGCCGGATTGGCCGAGAGGGGGCAGCCGAGCCCTGCCCCCGCTCCTTTATAAAGAGGGGAGCAGGAGGAACGGAGCCTCTCAACCTTTCGTCATCTGCCTCTCCCCATTCCTGCTTCCTTTCTTCTTCTGCCATGGCGAGGGGGCATGGCGACGCCTCATCGGTGGCGGCGAGGGTTTCGGCCAAACAACGTGTCGCTCCTCCCCAAGAGCTCATAGTGGCGGGGCCGGCCGCTAGAGGAAGGGGGAGGGGGCGAGGTCGAGGCTGTCGTGGTGCTCGAGGGAGAGGAGGACGGGGCGGCAGATCAGCCTCTCCTCTGCCAGCAGCTCCTCCTACGATGGAGGGCCATGTCGGGGACAGCCCCTGCGAATTCTTCGTCAGGCTGCGCCAGCCACCGCGCCGTCGCCTTCGCCTCCCGACTCCATTCGCGCGGGAGATGGAGCTGGATCCGCCGCAGGCGTTGCGGCTGCATATGAGGGGATGCGGGAATAGCGGCACATGGGCCGACGTCGAGTTCCCAGCCCCTCACGTCATGTATCTTCACCGAGGGTGGAAGACCTTCGCTTGCCTCCACAGGTTGACGGATGGGCTCACTCTCCATTTCAAACTAATGGAGGGTGGCCTCCTCTCCGTCAAGATCTTCGGGCACTTCGGGACTCGCGTAAGGTGCTGGGTGGAGAGCTCTTCTGACGACGAAGAATCCTCCTCGAGCGAGAGTGGCGAGGAAGACAATGGCAGCGACGACGAGGCTAGCGGGCGGCAGGATGACGGGTCCGACTAGGCATCGGGTGCCACTCCGAGCGGCACCGGCGACCCCATCATCCGTGTCGCCGGCTCCTTGAACTTCTCGGGGTCGTCTCCTTGGGCGGCTGGCGTTGGGAGGCTGCATAAGAGGAAGATGGCGGGCGGCAAGGCCGTCAAGTCGGAGTACGCGGGCATCGACGCCTTTGTCGCATACCGACGTCCTGCCGCCTCGTCTTCGAGCTCTGCCTCCGGCGCCGCCATCACTATCCAGCCCTTGGACAGCCACCAAGATGTTCTCTTGGTGTCTTCTGCCACTCGTAGCTCGCCTAGGCGCCCTTTTGCCCTTCTGTTTTCTTGTTCCATTTCCTGAGGAGAGGGACAAGAAAAGGATTACGGGCACCTTATCTCTTTTTAGTCTTGTAAGCCTTCGGGCCGTTGTTAACTTTAGAACTTGTAATCCCCTTGTTCATGTTTTTCATTTCGTATAAATTGTACTTGCACGGCATATTTTTTAATGAAAAAGGGATGTTTGTCGGGTTTTTCGTTCGCAGGTAAAACCCACGACAAGGAGTAAATCCTTGTTACCTTTAAGATAAACGTTTTCTCGCCCGGCAACAGGCCTTGCCGTCCCCCCACTTCGCTCGACCTTTCTCACGCCCTTGGCGGAGGCAGGGATGAGGTGGGCTTAGGCTCCTCGTTTCATTTCCTTGCTGCCGCAACTACGACCAAACTTGGTCCCAGGAAACGAGTCCTAGGGTCCGGAATGAGGGGAGCACGATAGCCTAAGGATAAAACGAGGTTTCACATACCTCAGTCCATAACGAAACACATGATAAGGGATAGAGAACTTATCTGAATCTGCAGCCCCCGGCAACCTTGGCTTGCCGCGGGTGGATCTTTGCTCTTGTAGCCCCCGGCAATACTGGCTTGCCGGGGCCCGGACGCCAGTCCGTCCCCTTTCTTCCAAAGCAGCTCGGCAAGGATATGCATGTGTCCTGCGAACCAAAGAAGACAGAGAAGAACAGAGAGACGCGCACTCGACCTCTAAGCTAGGGGTTAGCCGCCGCTAAGCACTATCAACCCTATCCAAGGACGAGATTCGACCTAGCATGCATGCTATAACTTAGGGCGCCGGCGCTTCGTTTATTTATGCTCAGGGTCTGCGCCTGGCTTTGTATAGAGGGTCACATGCCTTGTCGGCAAAGCTCGTACAAAAGGTGGCTTGCCAGGAGGCCCGGCAAGCCGAGCCGTATGGGTAAAACTTGCGAAGATGCTCGATGTTCCAGGAGTTGCTCACTGGTACGGCATCCTCGGTCTCCAGGCGGACTGCACCAGGCCTGGTGACTCGTATTACCCGATAAGGGCCTTCCCACTTCAGCATCAACTTGTTGGAATTCTTGGCCGACTAAACGCGCCGAAGAACAAGGTCACCTTCCTCAAAGCTTCGGGCATGAACCTTGCGGCTATGGTAGCGGCGCAAGGCTTGCTGGTAGTGTGCCGCTCTCACAGCCGCCCGAAGACGATCTTCCTCAAGGAGTGTCGCGTCATCTTGGCGCAACGGCTCTTTCTCAAGCTCGTCATAAGAAAGCACTCGAGGTGACCCGTGTATGAGTTCCGTGGGGAGAACTGCTTCCGCCCCGTATACTAGGGCAAAAGGTGTCTGGCCGGTGGCTTGATTTGGCGTCGTCCTGATCAACCAAAGAACCATCGGCAACTCATCAATCTAGCGCCTTTCGCTCTTGTGCAGCTTGTCAAAGGTCTTCGTTCTCAAGCCTCACAACACTTCACCATTGGCCCTCTCCGCTTGGCCGTTGCTCCATGGATGTGCCACGGAAGCAAAATAGACCTTGCTGCCGAGGTCTCGGATGTACTGCATGAAGGTGTGGCTTGTGAGCTGCGTGCCATTGTCGGTGATGACTCTGTTTGGCACACCAAAACGACAGACCAGTCCTTTGAAGAATTTGACGGTTGACTGAGCAGTCACCTTCCTCACTGCTTCCACCTCTGGCCACTTTGTGAACTTGTCGATTGCAACATACAAGTACTCAAAGCCCCCGACAGCGCGGGGGAAAGGGCCCAGTATATCGAGCCCCCAGACCGAGAATGGACAGGAGAGAGGGATTGTTTGAAGGGCTTGAGCTGGTTGATGAAGCTTCTTTGAATGGAACTGGCACGCTTCACACTTGGTGACTAGTGCCGTCGCATCCTGGAGGGCGGTGGGTCAGAAGAAACATTGCCGGAATGCCTTCCCAGCAAGGGCCCTCGACCATATGTGGGAGCCACATATGCCTCCATGTATCTCTGCCAATAGCTCTAGTCCTGCCTCCCGGGGGATGCACTTGAGTTTCACACCGTTCGACCTTCTCTGGTACAGGACGTCATCGATGAACTGGTACAGGGCAGACCGACGGGCTACTTTCTCCGCTTCTTCCTGCTCCTCAGGAAGCTCCCCTGTTTGGAGGAATTGGACGGTATGCTGCGCCCATGCCGGAGCCTGAGGCTCGACAGCAAGGACCAAAGGCATCTCTTCCGCCATGGGAGCGGCCGTCTCTACGGCCAAGGCCTGACGCCCCGCCGGAGCCAGTTGCTCTTGGGCAGGCTCAGCGTCCGCGGCAGCACCCTTGCCGGCAGCCCGGGGGGGGGGGGGGGCTCGGTAAGAAAGTACTTGCCAGGACCTGATTTTCTCCGCTTGCTTTGCCCTGCTGATGGATCGACGGATGGTTGAGTTAACCGGATCAAAAAGGTACCTGGTTCCACAGGTAGCTTGAATGCGGCACGCTTGGAAAGGTAACCGGCGATGTCGTTCTCCGCTCGGGGGATGTGCTCCGCCTGGATACCGTCAAAGCGTTCCTCCAGCTTCCTCAGCTCATCGACGTATGCATCCATCAGTGGGCTCTGATAATCTTTGTTGACCTGCCTGACAACGAGCTGCGAGTCACCCCTGATGATGAGCTTCTTAACCCCGAGGTCTGCTGCGATCCTGAGACCGGCAAGCAATCCCTCGTACTCGGCGGTGTTATTGGTGGATATCTCCCTGGAGAAGTGCATATGGATCAGTACTTGAGGTGCTCTCCGGTGGGTGCGACAAGCAGCACACCGGCACCGGCGCCTTGCAGCGAGAAGGCTCCATCAAAGTATATGATCCAGTTGCGGTCTGCTTCCTTGCCAGGGAGAGTAGTCTCCTAGATTTCTTCGTCAGGCGTCGAGGTCCATTCTTGTCACATCCTAGCTAGTCCATGCATAAGAGTGTTGCATCATGTTTACCTTTCATCAGAAATTTGAAATGGGGAAGACAGAACCCCCAGAACCCCTCTGAATCCAACTAGGGTTTACTAAAAATATTTTCAATGAACCTGAAATGCCCTTCTAAAATGTTCATCACCTTTGCCTTGGTCCTAAACCACTGTCAGAAGTGATGCACGGATTTCTAGGTCACTCTAAGGTCACTGGATTAAATCTCTAGCTATTTGAATTTGGGCATTTAAATTATATAAAATATTTCAAATGCTCAAATAATCCCAAACTAAAATGTTCCATGCTGGATATATTCCAACTAAGGACTAGGTGCAGTTTGGTGATTTTTGGAGTTGCCTAGGTATTTTTAGAAATGCACCAAAGTTACATAAAATAGAAAAGAAAACAGAAACGAAAAACCCTTACCTGGCGCCACCCAGCAGGCCCACCTGCCGGCCCAGCCCAGCCACCGCTCCAGCGAGCTGCTTGGCTTGGCCAGGCAGGCAGGCAGCTGCTCGACGGCGAGCACAGCATGCGTGCCACGCAGCTGCCCGCCGCCTCGCCGCTCCCCTCTTCCAGCTGTCGACGTGGGACGAGCTCTCTCTCTCTCCCCGACCCCGCAGACACCCGCTCCTCCCCCTGGCTCCTCTCTCTCGCCCTCCCCGACGTCGCCCGAGACATCGTCGTCGCCGCCGCTCGCCACACCCGCGTCCAACGCCGTCCCCGCACCCTCTCACCGTGTCTGGACGGTTCGCCGTCGTCGGCTACGTCGACTAGCCAAGCCGCACGACGCCGGAGCCACTGCATCATCCCCGCCGCCGTCGTCTTCAACCTCGGGCCGCCCAGATCGCCGTCGCCGTTCCGACCGCACCGAGCCCTCCCCAAGCACGCTGACCACCTCTGCGGCTTCTCTGTGAGCTGCTGAACCTCCCCGTGTTTTCCTTTTCGCCCCTAGCTTACCGTAGACGCCGCGCCTCTTGTGCCCGAACACGCCGCCGCCTGACCACGTCGACGGCGTTGCTCCGGTGACCATTTGGTCACGGGCTTGTGTCTGTCACACTCCTCGCACCGCGTAGAGTCTGTAGGTGCTAGTGCCACACTGCCTAGGCCACTGCAGCCACGCGCACGAGCTGGCCCGAGCTTCGGCCTCCGCCAAACTCGTCGCCGGCGATGCTCCGGCCACTCCCCGGCCAAGCCATCACCACGGCTGGATGCGGGCGAGCACCAGCTGCCCGTAGCTGCTCTCCGCGTAGCAAATGGAGCCCTGTGGGCAAAACCCGCAGCACGCCGCCGCGTCTGGCCTCGCCGGCGGCTAAACGCCGGCAGGCTTTGACCCGTTGACCGGCGGGTTTGACCCTGCTGACTTAGTTGACTAGGTGGGGCCCTCTACTAATTAACCTAGTTTAGGTTTAATCAAAATTAGTTAGTCTAATTAGCTACTGACATGCGGGACCCACTGGTCAGGTTGACCTGGACGCCCCCGTTGACCCCTGACGTCACTCTGACGCACTGCTGATGCAATAATTAATTTCTGGTTTTATTTGTTCACAGGAAATTCCAGAAATTGTTGCAAACTTCATAAAGTCATAGAAATTAATCTGTAACTCCAAATGCAAAGTTTTACATATGAATTTTGATCAAAAAAATTCAATCTATCCATAGGTAATGGTTTCATGCATGACAAAACAAGTTAACCTTGCTGTTTAAGCAGAATAAGATAATGCACCTTTATGGCTATGTTAAATGAGCTAACATTTGAATCTTTGATTCAAATGAGTTCATCCCTTTCTATTCTAGCTTGCATTAGGCCAACACACATTCATATTGCCATGTCATAGCATGCATGATATTGTTGCATATTGTCATGTGTTGTTTATGTTCGGTGTGTCTTTCGTGATAGGTTCTGCCTCCGAGGATAACCCCGAATATCCGTCTGAAGGGCAGTATCCTACTACCACTACATCAGGCAAGCAACCCATTGATCATTCCGATACCAACCCATGTTCTCGCTTCTACTCTTGTTTACTGCATTAAGACAACGCGATTCAAACTGTTGTGTGCCGCGGTAGCTGAACCCACTTCCTTTGCATGACCTGTCATTGCCACAGTAACTAGATGAGACCCACTAGTATGTGTAGGAGTTGATTGGGCCATGTTTGTGATTCCTACCATGCTATGCTTGCTATGCTTAGAGTTGTGTCAGGTCTGGCTCATCGGGATGATGAACTGGAGTGAAAGGTTGTGTTGGGTTCGAGAGTGAAAGTGTTGAACACGTTTTGGTAAAGGTATCGATGAGAGGCCATGTACGAGTACATGGTGGGTTGTTTCATTGAAGCCGTCCCTAAGAACTGAGATCTGTGTGTGTGATTTAAGACTTAGCTACTACCACGCATTGGGCCCGAAACCAACGGACCCTCTCGACTTATTAACCACTCTTGTCCTCAGTCCGGGAGTTGCAAGTAGTTTCTGGTGTTTGTAGCATGCTGGGGGCCGCACGCAGCGCTGACCTTAGGGGTGGGTTGTGTTGCGGTAGGCACGTGGCCCGGTGTACCTATTCGCCCGTTTGGTGTCTCGGGAACCCTGCACACATCGTTCGGGGCCGTTAGTGGAAACCTCGGCCGGACTCCTGCGGATGGAACCGAATAGGCGATAAACCTGGACTAGGGACTCGTGTGTTTAGTCGGTCGTGGCCAACACCTCGCCGGGCTTCCGCTTGAAGGTTGCCGAGTACATGTCGTAGCGGCGATAAGTGGTGAGCGTGTGTGAAGAAGTACACCCCTGCAGGGTATAAAACTATTGAATAGCCGCTTCATGTAAAGGACTACTTGGTCACCTATACGGTTCATAGACAAGTAAATGGATACTACTAAAAGCCTCAAGATAAGTGTGAGTACCACGGATGGCCCTCTCGTAAGGTTGCGAGAGAGGATCCACGGTGGAGTATTGTGATGGTGAATTAGTGGACTGTGTGCGACAAATGCTTTCAAGTGGTGTCACGTAGGATAGCTTAGCCAAGAGTCAAAGCTGGCTTGCTGCAATAACTCCACTACCTTCTTGAGAATGTGCATGTATAACAGGTTTCATTGTAAGACTTCTGAGTACCTCCGTACTCATGTTTGCTTAATTAATGTTTTCAGACGACAACACCGCCCCTTCGATGGGTTTTATGTAGACCTTGGCGTCGGCGAGTGAACTAGCCACCGTGTGGTGATCCAAGGCTTGTGAAGGGCCCTTTGTAGATAGAAGGGCTTCATCAAGCTTTCTTTCTTTCTAGAGTCGTACTCGAGACTAGTTTGCTTCGCATGTGCTTGTATGTTTGTATGACTTGAGTGTTGGGTCATGTGACCCCTATCTGTATGGATATGTTATGTATGGCTCCTCGAGCCTCTTAAATAAAGTACTTTGAGTTGTAGAGTTTTGTTGTGATGCCATGTTGTATGTACTCATATCGGGCATATTGTGTGTATGCTTGAAATGCTTGGTATGAGTGGGATCCGACAATCTAATTGTTTATCCTTGGCAGCCTCTCATATGCGGAAATGTAGTCTCGTGCTTCCTGAGCAATAGTAGTCCGCTACAGCCCGGTTCACGAGTCCTGCTAGCCCAAAGACTACCGCTTTGGACACTTGACTTGCGGCATGTGTTTCACCGTTCTATGTCTGTTCCTTCGGGAAATGTCGCGATGATATTCGAGTCCTTCCTAGCCTGCTACAGCCGGGATACCGGAGTCCTGTTAGCCCAGTGCTACAGCCCGAATTCATACGTTGATGACCGACATGCTCGATGTGATTCATGTATGCCTGTCCCCATGGGTTAGCACCACTTTGGGTTCACGACTAGCCATGTCGGCCTAGGTTCTCTGTCATGTGGATGCTAGCGACACTATCATATACGTGAGCCAAAAGGTGCAAACGGTCCCGGGCCATGGTAAGGCGACACCCGTGGGAATACCGTGCGTGAGGCCGCAATGTGATATGAGGTGTTACCTGCTAGGTCAATGTGACTTGGAATCGGGGTCCTGACAGCGTTGGCATCAGAGCCGGACTGCCTGTAGGTTCGCTAAGCCAAACTGGTCGATGTCGAGTCTAGAAATGCTTTAGTTATATGTAGGGAGGGACGTAAGGCTCTTTTTACTCCTTTACCTTATGCCCTCTGATCTGAGTCATCCTCTTCTCATTCTACGTGGGTATAGGACTAGGCTCTCTTCTCTCTATCAGGTTCACGTGTTACTAATCCGTAGTAACTTATAGGATTGTTGGTTACAGCCTCAGTTCAGTTTCTACTACTTTAGTATGCTATCAGTTGAACCAGAACCTTGATATGATGTTGTTGAGTGGTTTTGCAATCTAATTTTGAATGTCTCAAATCTGTTCTTGAGCATTTACAGATGTTATGCTGTCCGATTTTCCCTAGAAATTCTAATGTCTTTGCATTGTGGCTGTGCTTTCAGATGGCCACTCGTGCTCAAAACCAAGTGGTTCGTCTGACCAGGTGCATCGATGTGCCTGGTCATATGGCTATGTTAGTCCGGGTTATGATTGAGACGGGTTACCGTTGGTATCCCGAATACACCGTCGAAGAGCAATTCCGAGACTTTAATCAAAGCCAATACCTCTGCACTGTCAGGATATTTCCTTCTTATCCTGGATCGACTGAGCCTCTTCACCACTCCTATGGACTCGGGGTCACTATTGAGATGGCTGTGCAGGATGCTGCATACTCTATGATGACCATCATGCGAGTCAGGACTGGCCTGCTTCGGAACACCGACTTCCGTTATATGCCAGCTTCGCTCCCAGGGGCGCAAGGGTATCTTCAGGCCATCTATGCTGATTCCACTCAGGAGGACTCACTAACCCGCACCACTGTTGAGATGCTTGAGGATAAGGACCGAGAGAATCGGGCCTTGAGAATGGAGCTTTTCAACACCCGTGCCGATCATTGGGCCACTTTGACTCGGTTAGCACCGGCTGTGCAAGCTGGATGTATGGATACGAGGGATCTGTATCCTGTGAGGTCTGCTCTGCCAGACATGATGGATTGGCGTGATGTGGGAGGCATAACCCCACCCCATGGTCCCCGCAGGCCACCGTTTGTTGGTCCAAGACCTCATCCTAGCCCCTATGGTCCACAAGCTCCTCAGACCGCCTGCTTCCGGATAATCATGTTGAGCTTCTGGGCTATGGAGGTGACTTCTATGAGGACTACTACGAGCTATGCGAGTTAGTAGTAGTATCCCTAGTATCGTAATAGTTGTATTTCCATCGTCTGCGTGACTGTGGAATATGACTTAGTGTGTATCCTCCGTAGTGTAGAAAAATAATGTATAGGAGTTTGGAATGCTTCCGATGAGATGTAACGCCTTTCACTGTAGTTGTACTCTAGCCGGGCTTGTACTAAACTATGAATGGTGTGTATGACCGTTGGTATATATATGGCAGTTTCTATATTACCAGGTCATACGGATGAACATCTCTGCATTCCGTGTTATCCATTACATTCCGCACTTCCTTGCCAAATTTTGCCATCCTTGTCTAAACCGTTGTTTTGTTTCCTAGGATGGTCAACACCCGCAACAACCCTGCTGCTCCGGAGCAGGGAGAAGGCAGCGCAGCTAGGAATGTAAATCTGCCTTAACCGCCTTCTTTGGCCGAAGTTATGATGGAGGCAGAACGCAACAAGCGTGAGACCAATCGCTTGCTGGAGCGGATTGAGCAGAATACCGCACGCCAGCCAAGGAATGATCTGGTGTCACTCAATGACTTTGTCAAGCTGTATCCGCCGAAGTTCAAACATTCCGTTGAGCCTCTCGATGTAGATGACTGGCTTCACAGCATCACCCACAAGCTACGTTCTGCCAACGTGGCTGAAGCTGATAAGGTTACCTTTGCTGCCTACCACCTCGAAGGCCCTGCTAGCCTTTGGTGGGAGAATTTCGAGGCTATGCGCCCGGTTGGCCAAATCACTACCTGGGCTGAGTTTAGTGCGGCTTTCCGTGAGCATCACATTCCGGAAGGTCTCATGGATCATAAGAGGGAAGAGTTCTGCAACTTCACCCAGGGTAGACTGACTGTGGATACATACAGCCGCGAGTTTGGAAATCTAGCACATTATGCTCCTGAAGAGGTATCCACCGACGCCAAGAAGCGGGCAAGGATCCGCAAGGGACTTAGCCCCGAGCTTCGCCGTGATCTTCGCTCTGCACGAGTGCACCTCCTTCCGAAGTTAGTCAACAAGGCTATCGGTCTTTGGCCGGACGGTCGACTTTGAAGCTTCATAAGCACTCCGTGACTTTGGTTCTTCATCCGGCTCTGGATCTCAGAAGCGCCAGGTCTGGATTCCAAGCACCGCTCTGCCACCCAGATTCACTCCGAGGCCATCCTTTGAGGCGCCTCGCCCCAACCAGCAGTTTGCACCGCCCAAGGCCTATGGTGGCCCCGCTGCTAATGCTGCTCCACGTCCCAATGTGATAACCTGTTTCAAGTGTGGAGAGACGGGTCACTACATCCGTGAGTGTCCCGAACAACCCGGTCGGATCGGAAAGTCATTGGCCGTGGTAAGCCAGCGGGGAAGGTGCTCTACGCCAAACCAGCTGCCACTGCTCGTGGCCACGTCAACTACGTTTCAGCTGAGGAAACCCATGAGGATCCCAACGTCGTTCTCGGTACGCTCCTTGTTAATTGCCATCCGGCAACTGTTCTTTTTGATACTGGAGCATCTCATTCATTTACTTCTGAGAGCTATGCTCGATTGCACAACACCACATTCTGTGACATGCACACCTCCATGGAAATTCAGACTCCTGGTTCTAGATGGCAAACCTCTAGAATAAGTCATGAGAAGGAAATCCTTGTCGATAGATTAGTCTTTCTTGCATCTCTAATAGCTCTCAAGTCCTCGGACATAAACATCATCTTGGGTATGGACTGGATGTCAGCCCATTATGCTAAGATTGATTGCTCTACTAGAACTGTTCAACTCACCCATCCTTCGGGCAAGACAGTTAATGTTTTAACCCGAGTGTCTAAGCGTCAGCTCTACTCCTTAAATGCCAACCCCCTAACAGACCTCGAGGATATTCCGGTAGTCCGTGATTTTCCGGAAGTCTTTCCAGAAGAACTGCCAGGTGTTCCACCTGACAGGGATGTCGAGTTCGTGATAGATCTTGTTCCCGGAACCGTCCCAATCTCTAGAAGACCTTATAAGAGGGCACCCCTAGAACTAGCCAAGCTTAAGAAACAACTCGATGAGTCCTTGCAAAAGGGTTTCATCCGTCCTAGTTCATCTCCATGGGCTTGCCCCGTCCTCTTCGTCAAGAAGAAGGATGGAACGGATCGGATGGTTGTAGATTACCAACCTGTCAATTTGGTCACTATCAAGAACAAGTATCCGCTCCCCAGGATCAACGACCTGTATGATCAACTCGCTGGATCCTCAGTCTTTTCCAAGATGGATTTGAGGTTGGGTTACCATCAAATCAAAATCAAGAACGGGGACATTCCTAAAACGAC
This sequence comes from Aegilops longissima, assembly GCA_021605205.1. Lineage (NCBI taxonomy): Eukaryota > Viridiplantae > Streptophyta > Magnoliopsida > Poales > Poaceae > Aegilops > Aegilops longissima. Next base: position 25,227 of record JAHIAM010002803.1, read on the forward strand.
CTTTGTTACTCGTTATGGCCAATACGAGTACACCGTCATGTCCTTCGGATTAACCAATGCTCCAGCCACTTTCTCTCGGTTAATGAACTCGATCTTCATGGAGTATTTGGATAAATTCGTTGTGGTTTACCTCGATGATATACTCATCTACTCCAAGAAAGAGGAAGAACATGCCGAACATCTAAGGCTAGTATTGATGAAACTTCGAGAGCATCGCCTTTATGCCAAATTCTCTAAGTGTGAGTTCTGGTTGCCAGAAGTGACCTATCTAGGCCATGTAATCTCTGGTAAGGGCATTGCTGTCAATCCCGAGCGAGTTCAAGCCGTCCTTGACTGGACTCGACCTGAATCGGTCAAGCAAGTTCGGAGTTTCCTCGGTTTAGCAAACTATTGCCGCCGCTTCGTCGAGAATTTCTCCAAGGTTGCTAAGCCTCTAACCGAACTCCTCAAGAAAGATAAAAAGTTCGAGTGGACCCCACAGTGCGAGTTCAGCTTTCAGGAACTGAAAAGACGCCTGACATCTGCACCCGTACTTGTACCACCAGATTTTTTGAAGGACTTTATTATCTATTGCGACGCCTCGCGACAAGGACTAGGTTGCATACTCATGCAAGATCGTCATGTGATTTCCTACGCTTCTCGACAGTTGCGTCCACATGAGGATAACTATCCCACACACGATCTGGAGCTTGCAGCAGTGGTCCATGCACTCAAAACCTGGCGACATTACCTTCTTGGTAATCGATGCAAAATTCACACTGATCACCAAAGTCTGAAATACATCTTCACCCAACCGGATTTGAATCTCAGGCAAAGACGTTGGGTTGAGTTGATTACGGATTACGACTTAGGAATATCTTACACCCCAGGCAAAGCCAATGTCATGGCTGATGCACTAAGTCGCAAATCTTATTGTAACAATCTGATGTTACAACAAGGTCAACCATTTCTCCACGAGGAATTTCGTAAGCTTAACCTTCACATTGTTCCTTGAGGATTCCTTTCCACCCTGGTGGCGAAACCTACCCTTACGGATCAGATCATCAAGGCACAGAAGGTAGATCCGGGAATTTCCCGTATCAAGAGAAACATCAAGAAAGGAGTCGCAAATTGTTTCTCCATTGATGAACAAGGTGTCATGTTCTTTGGAGACCGTCTAGTGGTTCCCAAGGTACGCAACCTGAGGCGATTGATCCTTAAGGAAGCTCATGAATCTCCTCTCACCATTCATCCCGATAGTACTAAAATGTATCAAGACCTACGCCAGAGGTTTTGGTGGACTAGGATGAAGAGAGAAATCGCTCAATTCATTGCTAATTGCGACGTCTGTCGTCGAGTTAAAGCAGAGCATCAACGGCCTGCTGGCACCCTTCAACCTTTGGCTATTCCTGAATGGAAATGGGATAAAATCGGTATGGATTTCATTACCGGGTTTCCCAGGACCAAGAGAGGGAATAATGCTATCTTCGTTGTCGTCGATCGTCTCTCCAAAGTAGCCCACTTCCTACCCGTTCGTGAGAGTATAACCGCTAGCCAGCTAGCTGATTTGTACATCTCTTGAATAGTGTCTCTTCATGGTGTTCCATTGGAGATTAACTCAAACCGTGGAAGTCTCTTCACCTCTCGATTTTGGGAAAGTTTCCAAAATGCTATGGGAACTCGTCTCTCCTTTAGCACCGCCTTCCATCCTCAATCAAGTGGTCAAGTAGAACGAGTCAATCAAATTCTGGAGGATATGCTTCGAGCTTCTGTCATCTCTTTTGGCATGAATTGGGAGAAATGCCTTCCATTCGCCGAGTTCGCTTATAACAATAGTTATCAAGCTAGCTTGGGCAAAGCTCCTTTCGAAGTTCTCTATGGACGAAAATGTCGAACGCCTCTTAACTGGTCAGAAACCGGGGAGAGACAACTCTTTGGCCCGGATATGATCCAGGAAGCAGAAGAGCAGGTTCGTGTTATTCGTGAGAAATTGAAAACAGCCCAATCTCGTCAGAAGAGCCAATATGACCGCAAGCATAAGCCTATGGCTTATGAAGTTGGCGAGAAGGCTTACCTTCGGGTTACTCCTTTGAAGGGAACCCATCGATTCGGTATCAAAGGCAAGTTGGCTCCTCATTACATTGGACCCTTTCGCATTCTTGCCAAACGAGGAGAAGTTGCCTACCAATTGGAACTACCTCTGCATCTTTCCAGAGTCTCCATGATGTGTTCCACGTTTCTCAACTCAGGCGTTGCTTCTCGGATCCTATCCGTGGAGTGGACCACGAAACGCTTGATCTCCAAGATAACCTCACCTATCGAGAATATCCCGTTTGTATCCTTGATCAAGCCGAGCGTACCACTTGACGTCAGAATATCAAGTTTCTCAAGGTTCAATGGTCAAACCATTCCGAGCAAGAAGCAACTTGGGAAAGGGAGGATCGTCTTCGACTTGAGTATCCCACCTTCTTCCCGACGGATCCTAAATCTCGGGACGAGATTCTTTTGAGTGGGGGTGAGTTGTCACATCCTAGCTAGTCCATGCATTAGAGTGTTGCATCATGTTTACCTTTCATCAGAAATTTGAAATGGGGAAGACAGAACCCCCAGTACCCCTCTGAATCCAACTAGGGTTTACTAAAAATATTTTCAATGAACCTGAAATGCCCTTCTAAAATGTTCATCACCTTTGCCTTGGTCCTAAACCACTATCAGAAGGGATGCACAGATTTCTAGGTCACTCTAAGGTCACTGGATTAAATCTCTAGCTATTTGAATTTGGGCATTAAAATTATATAAAATATTTCAAATGCTCAAATAATCCCAAACTAAAATGTTCCATGCTGGATATATTCCAACTAAGGACCAGGTGCAGTTTCGTGATTTTTGGAGTTGCCTAGGTATTTTTAGAAATGCAACAAAGTTACAAAAAATAGAAAAGAAAACAGAAACGAAAAACCCTTACCTGGCGCCACCTAGCAGGCCCACCTGCCGGCCCAGCCTAGCCACTGCTCCAGCGAGCTGCTTGGCTTGGTCAGGCAGGCAGGTAGCTGCTCGACGGCGAGCACAACATGCAAGCCACGCAGCTGCCCGCCGCCTCGCCGCTCCCCTCGTCCAGCTGTCGACGTGGGACGAGCTCTCTCTCTCTCTCTCGCCGACCCCGCAGACACCCGCTCCTCCCCCTGGCTCCTCTCTCTCGCCCTCCTCGACGTCGCCCGAGACGTCATCGTCGCCGCCGCTCACCACAGCCGCGTCCAACACCGTCCCTGCGCCCTCTCACCGTGTCCGGACGGTTCGCCGTCGTCGGCTACGTCGACTAGCCAAGCCGCATGACGCCGGAGCCACTGCATCATCCCCGCCGCCGTCGTCTTCAACCTCGGGCCGCCCAGATCGCCGTCGCCGTTCCGACCGCACCGAGCCCACCCCGAGCATGCCGACCACCTCTGCGGCTTCTCTGTGAGCTGCTGAACCTCCCCGTGTTTTCCTTTTCACCCCTAGCTTACCGTAGACGCCGCGCCTCTTGTGCCCGAACGCGCCGCCGCCTGACCACGTCGCCGGCGTTGCTCCGGTGACCATTTGGTCACGGACTTATGTCTGTCACACTCCTCGCACCGCGTAGAGTCTGTAGGTGCTAGTGCCACACCGCCTAGGCCACTGCAGCCACGCGCACGAGCTGGCCCGAGCTTCGGCCTCCGCCAAACTCATCGCCGGCGATGCTCCGGCCACTCCCCGGCCAAGCCATCACCACGGCTGGATGCGGGCGAGCACCAGCTGCCCGTAGCTGCTCTCCGCGTAGCAAATGGAGCCCTGTGGGCAAAACCCGCAGCACGCCGCCGCGTATGGCCTCGCCGGCGGCTAAACGCCGGCAGGCTTTGACCCGTGGACCGGCGGGTTTGACCCCGCTGACTTAGTTGACTAGGTGGGGCCCTCTACTAATTAACCTAGTTTAGGTTTAATCAAAATTAGTTAGTCTAATTAGCTACTGACATACAGGACCCACTGGTCAGGTTGACCTGGACGCCCAGTTGACCCCTGACGTCACTCTGACGCACTGCTGATGCAATAATTAATTTCTGGTTTTATTTGTTCACAGGAAATTCCAGAAATTGTTGCAAACTTCAAAAAATCATAAAAATTAATCTGTAACTCCAAATGCAAAGTTTTATATATGAATTTTGATCAGAAAAATTCAATCTATCCATTGGTAACGGTTTCATGCATGAAAAAACAAGTTAACCTTGCTGTTTAAGCAGAATAAGATAATTCACCTTTATGGCTATGTTAAATGAGCTAACATTTGAATCTTTGATTCAAATGAGTTCATCCCTTTCTGTTCTAGCTTGCATTAGGCCAACACACATTCATATTGCCATGTCATAGCATGCATCATATTGTTGCATATTGTCATGTGTTGTTTATGTTCGGTGTGTCTTTCGTTATAGGTTCTGCCTCCGAGGATAACCCCGAATATCCGTCTGAAGGGCAGTATCCTACTACCACTACATCAGGCAAGCAACCCATTGATCATTCCGATACCAACCCATGTTCTCGCTTCTGCTCTTGTTTACTGCACTAAGACAACGCGATTCAAACTGTTGTGTGCCGCGGTAGCTGAACCCACTTCATTTGCATGACCTGTCATTGGCACAGTAACTAGATGAAACCCACTAGTATGTGTAGGAGTTGATTGAGCCATGTTTTTGATTCCTACCATGCTATGCTTGCTACGCTTAGAGTTGTGTCAGGTCTGGCTCATCGGGATGATGAACTGGAGTGAAAGGTTTTGTTGGGTTTGAGAGTGAAAGTGTTGAACACGTTTTGGTAAAGGTATCGATGAGAGGCCATGTACGAGTACATGGTGGGTTGTTTCATTGAAGCCGTCCCTAAGAACTGAGATATGTGTGTGTGATTTAAGACTTAGCTACTACCACGCATTAGGCCCGAAACCAATGGACCCTCTCGACTTATTAACCACTCTTGTCCTCAGTCCGGGAGTTGCAAGTAGTTTCTGGTGTTTGTAGCATGCTGGGGGCCGCACGCAGCGTTGACCTTAGGGGTGGGTTGTGTTGCGGTAGGCACGTGGACCGGTGTACCGATTCGCCCGTTTGGTGTCTCGGGAACCCTGCACACATCGTTCGGGGCCGTTAGTGGAAACCTCGGCCGGACTCCCTGCGGATGGAACCCGAATAGGCGATAAACCTGGACTAGGGACTCGTGTGTTTAGTCAGGTCGTGGCCAACACCCTCGCCGGGCTTCTGCTTGAAGGTTGCCGAGTACATGTCGTGTAGCGGTGATAAGTGGTGAGAGCATGTGTGAAGAAGTACACCCCTGCAGGGTATAAAACTATTCGAATAGCCGCGTCCGCGGTAAAGGACTACTTGGTCACCTATACAGTTCATAAACAAATAAATGGATACTACTAAAAGCCTCAAGATAAGTGTGAGCACCGCGGATGGCCCTCTCGTAGGTTGACGAGAGAGGATCCACGGTGGAGTATTGTGATGGTGATTAGTGGACTTGTGTGCGACAAATGCTTTCAAGTGGTGTCACGTAGGATAGCTTAGCCAAGAGTCAAAGCTGGCTTGCTGCAATAACTCCACTACCTTCTTGAGAATGTGCATGTATAATAGGTTTCTGTTGTAAGACTTGCTGAGTACCTCCGTACTCATGTTTGCTTAATTAATGTTTTCAGACGACAACACCGCCCCCTCCGATGGGTTTTATGTAGACCTTGACGTCGACGAGTGAACTAGCCACCCAGGTGGTGATCCAAGGCTTGTGAAGGGCCACTGTAGAGAGAAGGGCTTCATCAAGCTTTCTTTCTTTCTAGAGTCTGTACTCAGACTAGTTTGCTTCTGCATGTGCTTGTATGTTTGTATGACTTGAGTGTTGGGTCATGTGACCCCTATCTGTATGGATATGTTATGTATGGCTCCTCGGAGCCTCTTAAATAAAGTACTTTGAGTTGTAGAGTTTTGTTGTGATGCCATGTTGTATGTACTATATCGGGCATATTGTGTGTATGCTTGAAATGCTTGGTATGAGTGGGATCCGACAATCTAATTGTTTATCCTTGGCAGCCTCTCATATGGGGAAATGTAGTCTCGTGCTTCGAGCGATAGTAGTCCGCTACAGCCGGTTCACCGAGTCCTGCTAGCCCCTTTACTGCTTTGGACACTTGACTGGCCGGCATGTGTTTCACTTCTTTCCTATGTCTGTCCTTCGGGAAATGTCACGCGATGATATTCAAGTCCTGCCTAGCCTGCTACAGCCGGGATACGGAGTCTGTTAGCCCAGTGCTACAGCCAATTCATACGTTGATGACCGACATGCTTGATGTGATTCATGTATGCCTGTCCCCATGGGTTAGCGCCCCTTTGGGTTCACGACTAGCCATGTCGGTCCGGGTTCTCTGTCATGTGGATGCTAGCGACACTATCGTATACGTGAGCCAAAAGGCGCAAACGGTCCCGGGCCATGGTAAGGCGACACCCGTGGGAATACCGTGCGTGAGGCCGCAATGTGATATGAGGTGTTACCGGCTAGGTCAATGTGACTTGGAATCGGGGTCCTGACAATTCCGTGATGAACTCCGCCAAGACTCTGCTCTGAATTGTCGAGGTACTCTCAAACTTTAAGCCGAAGCTTGACAACTCCAAGGCCCATTCCACAATCCTTTCGGTTGCGTCCGGGTTGTGCAGTATCCGTTGCAACGGGAGGCGGGTGACAACAGTGATCTCGTTGGCCTGGAAGTAGTGACGCAGCTTCCTCGATGCCATAAGGAGGCCGAAGAGCAATTTTCGCACACCGAAATACCTTGACCTAGCCCCCTGCAAGAGGGAGCTGACAAAGTAAACCGGGTGTTGCATCATCTTTTTCTTGGGCACCACTCCAGTCGACCGCGCGGGCATCGCCTTGGTGGCACCAGACTCTGCCGGGGGCCGCGCTTTGTCGGCACCAGGCCCTACCGGGGGAATCTTCGGCTTGCCATCCGCTGGTTCTGCCGCCATTGCTACCTCCTCGTCGACCTCCCTCTGTGCCACCAGTGCGGCGTTGACCACTTGATTCGTCGCCACCAGATACAGCAGTAACGGCTCTTGTAGTTTAGGCGCAACTAGTATTGGCGTGGAGGAAAGGTATTTCTTCAGGTCCTGCAATGCGGCCTCGGCTTTTGGGGTCCACTCCATTGGGCCCACCTTTTTCAAGATCTTGAAAAAGGTGAGGGCGCGCTCGGTGGACTTGGAGATGAACCGGCTCATGGCGGCAACGCAGCTGGTGAGCCGACGCACATCCTTGATCTGCTAGGGCGCCTCGATCTGCTCAATAGCCTTGATCTTGTCTGGGTTTGCCTCGATCCCATGCTGTGACACGAAGAACCCGAGAAGCTTGCCGGATGGGACGCCAAAGACGCACTTCTCAGGGTTCAACTTGAGGTTGATCTTGCGCAGGTTGGCAAACGTCTCTTCTAGATCTTGCACAAGAGTCGGCCCGTCCTTGGTTTTGACCACTATGTCATCCATGTAGGCCTCCATATTTCTATGGAGCTGAGGTTCAATACCAATTTGGACTGCTCTTGCAAACATCAAGCCAGCACTCTTCAACACGAAAGGCATCCGTAAAAAGCAATACGTACCACATGGGGTGATGAATGCTGTCTTCTCTTCATCCTCTCTTGTCATGAATATTTGGTGGTAGCCTGAGTAGGCTCGAGGAATGATAACATATCACACCCGGCCGTGGAGTCAACAATCTAGTCGATGCGCGGCAATGGGAAGGGGTCCTTAGGACAAGCCTTATTGATATATGTGTAATCAATACACAGCCTCCACTTTCCATTCGCCTTGCGCACCACTACCGGATTGGCCAACCACGTCGGATGGAGCACCCCTCTCACCAATCCTGCCACTTCTAACTTCCTGATCTCCTCTGTGATGAACTCCTGCCTCTCTAGAGCCTGCTTTCTGACCTTCTGCTTGACGGGCCGCACGTGGGGGCAGACAGCTAGGTGGTGCTCAATCACCTCCCTGGGAACACCGGGGATGTCGGACGCTTGCCATGCAAACATGTCGACATTCGCCCGCAGGAAGGTGACGAGCTCGCCTTCCTATTTGTTGTTGAGGGCGGAGCCTATGATGAAGGCTCCTCCCGTGCCATCCTCCGCGACGGGCACCTTCTTGGTCTGTGGCGGCTCGGCTCTGGATCTCTTGCTCTTGTCGGCAGAGCTCTCTGGCACGTCCTCAACGGTAGCACAACACTCCGAGGAGGTGCGCTTGCCGGAGTGGGTGCGAGAGGTCTTGCCGGGCTCCTTCTTTCCTCCGGGCCTTGGTGGCGGGGAGAGCAGCGCCTCGACGGCAGCTGCTGAATCGCTTCTGGTAGAGTTGGTCGGTGCAGATCGGTCGCCCTTCTTGTCGGAGGGTACGGAGATGATGGTCAATGGCCCGGGCATCTTTAGCATGTTGTAGGCGTAGTGTGATGCCGCCATGAACTTGGCTAGTTCCGGGCGACCGAGGATCCCATTGTAGGGCAAGGGAATCTCAGCCACGTCGAAGACGATCCGCTCTGTCCGGTAGTTCAAATCTCCTCCAAATGTCACGGGAAGTGTGACCTTTCCCTTTGGCTGGCTTCTCCCCGGATTGACCCCCTGAAACGTGCCCGTTTCCTCAAGGTCTCCGTCAGGGATTTGCAACCTTTTGATCACGACAGGCGAGATCAGGTTCAGGCCGGCCCCGCCGTCAACCAACATCTTGTTCAGCCTGAGGTTGCGTATTGTTGGCGAAACCAACAACGGAAAACACCCGACTGCGTTAGTGCGATCAGGGTGGTCCTCGGCGTCAAAGATGAGGGGCGTGCTGGACCACTTTAGTGGCTTCTGAGCGTCGAACGGCGGCTCTGCTGCTGTAACCTCTCGCATCCACTGCTTGAGCTGGCGGTGAGAGGTATGCAGCGAGGCGCCGCCATCGACGCACATGGCCTCCGTAGCCTTCTGGAACCCTTGCTCACCAGACTCGTCGTCCTCATCGTGATCGTTGTCTTCTTGTTTCTTGTCGCAGCCCTGGGCGGGCCTCTCTTGCTGGTTGTCCTTGCCGGGGCGGCCTCCTTGGGCACCATGCTTCTTGCCGGATCCCTCAGCACCATCCTGGTCCTTCTCCTTGTCCCGCCTTTCCTACTCAGCCTTTTGCTTCTCAGCAAGCAGCTCGACTTGTCGGCAGTTCTGGAGATCATGGCCCTTGGTGCAGTGGATCTTGCAGTATTGCTTGCCGGAGCTTCCTGGCTTGTCGGTAGCTGCCAAGGCCCGGCAGGGGGCGTGATACATCTCCAACGTATCTATAATTTTCATGCTATATTATCTACTGTTTTGGACTATATTGGGCTTTATTTTCCACTTTTATATTACTTTTGGGACTAACCTATTAACCGGAGGCCCAGCTCAAAATTGATGTTTTTTGCCTATTTCAGTGTTTCGAAGAAACGGAATATCAAACGGAGTCCAAACGGAATGAAACCTTCGGGAACGTGATTTTCTCATCGGATAAGACCCAGGAGACTTGGACCCTCCGTCAAGAAAGCCACGAGGTGGTCACCAGGGTGGAGGGCGCGCCCCCTGCCTTGTGGCCCCCTCGAAGCTCCACCGACGTACTCCTTCCTCCTACATATACCTACGTAGCCCCAAACGATCAAATACGGAGCCAAAAACCTAATTCCACCGCCGCAACTTTCTGTATCCACGAGATCCCATCTTGGGGCCTGTTCCGGAGCTCCGCCGGAAGGGGAATCGATCACGGAGGGCTTCTACATCAACATCATAGCATCTCCGATGAAGTGTGAGTAGTTTACCTCAAACCTTCGGTTCCATAGTTAGTAGCTAGATGGCTTCTTCTCTCTTTTTGGATCTCAATACAGTGTTCTCCCCCCCTCTCGTGGAGATCTATTCGATGTAATCTTCTTTTTGCGGTGTGTTTGTTGAGACCGATGAATTGTGGGTTTATGATCAAGATTATCTATGAACAATATTTGAATCTTCTCTGAATTCTTTTATGTATGATTGGTTATCTTTGCAAGTCTCTTCGAATTATCAGTTTAGTTTGACCTACTAGATTGGTTTTTCTTGCAATGGGAGAAGTGCTTAGCTTTGGGTTCAATCTTGCGATGTCCTTCCCAAATGATGGAAGGGCAGCAAGGCACGATTGTATTGTTGCCATCGAGGATAACAAGATGGGGTTTATATCATATTGCATGAATTTATCCCTATACATCATGTCATCTTGCTTAAGGCGTTACTCTGTTTTCATTTACTTAATACTCTAGATGCATGCTGGATAGCGGTCGATGAGTGGAGTAATAGTAGTAGATGCAGGCAGGAGTCGGTCTACTTGTCTCAGACGTGATGCCTATATACATGATCATGCCTAGATATTCTCATAACTATGCTCAATTCGGTCAATTGCTCAACAGTAATTTGTTCACCCACCGTAGAAATACTTATGCTCTTGAGAGAAGCCACTAGTGAAACCTATGGCCTCGGAGCGATACAGAAGGAATAACATTGCAGCCCTGCATACTGAAGATGGTATCTGTGTGGAGGATCATGCGGGCAAAGAAGCAATACTCTTTCAATCCTTCAAACAGAGACTTGGCAATTCTTCTCATAAAGATATGAAATTTGATCTTCCAAGTATTATCAAGAGAATTGAAGGCCTAGATGCTTTAACTGTCCCTTTCACACATGCTGAAATAGATCATGTTATTAAATCGATGCCACCGGATCGTGCACCAGGACCAGATGGCTTCAATGGTGCGTTTCTCAAAGCTTCTTGGCCAATCATCAAAGAGGATTTTTATAAATTGTGTAATCAATTCTTTGATGGAAATCTCAATCTTGAAAGCATCAACGAGGGCTACATCACTCTGATCCCAAAAAACAATGCGCTTAGCACCGTCAATGATTTCCGACCAATCACTCTATTGAACTGCTGTCTCAAAGTGATCACTAAAATCTTGGCCAACCGATTGCAAAAAGTCATTCTGAAAATAATTCACCGTAACCAGTACGGTTTCCTCAAAGGGCGCACTATCCAGGACTGTCTCGCTTGGGCATTCGAATACATTTACCAGTGCCAAAGCTCCAAGAAAGAGATTGTACTTCTGAAACTCGACTTTGCTAAGGCCTTTGATACCATTGACCATGAAGCAATGCTCATCATTATGAAGAACATGGGTTTTAACGATAAATGGTTAGGCTGGATTCAATGTATCTTTTCTTCGGGCAAGTCAGCGGTTCTCCTAAACGGTGTCCCTGGCAGACAATTTCATTGCAAATGCGGTGTGAGACAAGGTGACCCTCTGTCCCCACTAATTTTTGTACTTGCTGCTGACCTCCTTCAAGCTGCAATCAATGATGCTTTTACTAGGGGGGAAATCAGTTTGCCCTTTCCTTGCAATACACAACGAGAATACCCGGTGATTCAATACGCGGATGATACTAATCTAGCTATGCCTGCATGTCCTGTACAAGCCATGACCATCAAAACTATCCTCTCCGACTATGCCACATCGGTAGGTTTAAAGATCAATTTCCATAAATCTACTATCATACCCCTCAACTGTGGGCAGGAGGTCACAAACACATTGGAAAATATTTTTGGCTGTGTTATTGGCAAGCTACCATTTACCTATCTTGGCCTACCCATGGGCACCACCAAACCAACTATTTTGGACCTCATGCCTCTGGTCTGCCGTGTGGAGAGACGACTTTCGGCCACCCTCAACATTATTACATATGGAGGAAAACTAACATTGTTGAATTCAGTCATAACTTCTCTCATCATCTTCGCTCTTTGCACACTCAAACTCCCAGCAGGCATCATAGAACTTATTGGCAAAATCCGCAGAAAGTGCCTCTGGACAAAGAAAACTGATCAAGGTGATAAGTGCAACTCCTTGGCTTCATGGGATATGATATGCAAACCCAAAGAGTCTGGAGGACTTGGCATTATTAATCTCCAACTGCAAAGTGATGCTTTGCTTCTAAAATTTCTCCACAAGTTCTACAATCATTGGGACCTACCTTGGGTGGAATTGATTTGGAACACATACTACACCACCAAAATTCCACACGCATCCGACCCATGTGGCTCATTCTGGTGGCGTGACGTCTCTAAACTTATGCCTATTTACCGTGGGATCACCAATGTGACAATTCGAAATGGGTCTTCGGCTCTGTTCTGGAAAGACGTATGGATTGGTGATGTTCTGGCCGACACCCATCCCAGAGCCTTCTCCTTTGCGCGGCTGGAAGATATATCTGTGAGGGATTTCTTGCGCAGCACGTCACTTGGTGAAATGTTCCACCTACCCCTCTCCGCGCAAGCTCTTGATGAAACCCGTGACCTACAGCAACAAACCATGCAGATTGATCTTATGGATCCTAATTCGGCCAATGACGAATGGAACTGTGTCTGGGGATCATAATACTCAGCCAACAGATTCTACACCTTCTACTTTAAAGATGTCCAGGCGCACTGTACATACAAATGGATATGGAAATCAAGATCAACAATGAAAATTAAAGTTTTCGGCTGGCTACTGTTGTCAGATAGACTCAACACTCGCAATGTGTTGAAGAGGAGACACTATAACATTGGCACAGACTTTGGTTGCCTTCTATGCACCGCATGCCAAGATGAGACTGTGGAACACCTCTTCTTTGAGTGCACCTTCAGCCTTGCATGCTGGAATGAACTTCAAATCATGGGACATGCAGCTGACAATCGGCTAGACTGGGTGGACAAGGCCAAAGCCTCCTGGAGCCAACCTTTGTTCATGGAAATTTTCCTCTTGGCATCCTGGAGCATCTGGAAGGAAAGAAATAATAAGCACTTCAGAGGAGTTCTTCCATGGCGTGCAAGACTCAAAGAAGACCTCTCCCTTCTCACTTATAGATTGGGAGACAAACATAAAGACTTCCTTTTTTCCTTTATCAGTTCACTGTAGAACCCCCCTATCCCCCAACCCCCATTCACAAAGCGAATGGCTTGTAAATAAAATCATGTAACACACATTATATTCTTTAATTCAATTGCAGTAGGAGCCTCTCCTACTGTTTTAGGTGTCAAAAAAAACCTATGGCCCCTGGGTCTATTCTCATCATATCAATCTCCAATCACTTTGTTTTTGCTTTGCTTTTACTTTTGCCTTTTATTTTACCTTGCATCTTTATACCAAAAATACCAAAAATATTATCTATCATCTCTATCAGATCTCACTCTCGTAAGTGACCGTGAAGGGATTGACAACCTCTAATCGCGTTGGTTGCGTTGAGCTATCGTTTTGTGTAGATACGAGGGACTCGTGCGTGGCCTCCTACTGGATTGATACCTTGGTTCTCAAAAACTGATGTAAAATACTTACGCTACTTTGCTGCATCATCCTCTCCTCTTCGGGGAAATCCAACGCAGTGCTCAAGAGGTAGCAAGAAGAATTTCTGGCGCTGTTGCCGGGGAGTCTATGCAAAAGTCAACATACCAAGTACCCATCACAATCCCTATCTCCCGCACTACATTATTTGCCATTTTCCTCTCGTTTTCCTCTTCCCCAGTTCACCCTTGCCGTTTTATTTGCCCTCTCTTTTCCGTTTGCCTTTTTTCTCGCTTGCTTTTTGTTTGCTCATGTGTTGGATTGCTTGCTTGTCGCGATGGCTCTACCTAGATTTGGTGATCTTCACCTTAAAAGGTTAGAGGAGATCGAGAACAACGTCAGGCAGTTTTTTGTTTTGCAATTTGAGCATAATAATTTCTTTAGAAACGAGCTTAAGGAACAAAAATGTTTTATGAGTTATATGAATAAAGAGCTCGATGATATGTCTAGAGAATTTGATGGTATAAGATCTCAAATTGCTCGTCTTGAAAAGTTGACTGCTGAAATTTCGGATATGCAGGCTACCTTAGTCAATAAGATGGCCGCTAAACCGAATTCCTATGAAAATCAAGATGAAGATCTAAAAGTTATTGATGTGTCCCATAGTAAATCTTTGTTTTGCAATATGAATCTTGATGAAACTGAATATGATCCACCTTTACCTAGAAGACGTTCCAAAAATTCGGAGTATTTAGATCTTGATGATGAAATTGATAAAAGTGGGATTGAAAAGAATAAAACCCTAGATGTTGCTAAACCCACTATATTGGATTTCAAGTAATTTAATTATGAAAGCTGCTCTTTAATTGATTGTATTTCTTTGTTGCAATCCGTGCTAAATTCTCCTCATGCTTATAGTCAAAATAAAGCGTTTACTAAACATATCGTTGATGCCTTGATGCAATCTTATGAAGAAAAACTTGAGTTGGAAGTTTCTATCCCTAGAAAACTCTATGATGAGTGGGAACCAACTAAAATTAATATTAAGGATCATGAATTTTATGCTTTATGTGATTTGGGTGCTAGTGTCTCCACTATTCCCAAAACTTTGTGTGATTTGCTAGATTTCCGTGATTTTGATGATTGCTCTCTAAACTTGCATCTTGCGGATTCCACTATTAAGAAACCTATGGGAAGAATTAATGATGTTCTTATTGTTTCAAATAGGAATTATGTGCCCGTAGATTTTATCGTTCTTGATATAGATTGCAATCTTTCTTGTCCTATTATTCTTGGTAGACCTTTACTTAGAACGATTGGTGCAATTATTGATATGAAGGAAGGGAATATTAGATTCCAATTCCCATTAAAGAAAGGCATGGAACACTTCCCTAGAAAGAAAATAAAATTACCATATGAATCTATCATGAGAGCCACTTATGGATTGCCTACCAAAGATGGGAATACCTAGATCTATCCTTGTTATTATGCCTAGCTAGGGGCGTTAAACGATAGCGCTTGTTGGGAGGCAACCCAATTTTATTTTAGTTTTTTGTTTTTTGCTTCTAATTAGGAATAAATAATCCATCTACCTTCTGTTTAGATGTGGTTTTATCTTTTAATTAGTGTTTGTGCCAAGTTAAACCTATAGGATCTTCTTGGATGATAGTTATTTGATCTTGCTGTAATTTCCAGAAACTTTCGGTTCACGAAAACAATTATTAAAATTCACCATAACGTGATAAAATAGTTATTCCAATTGCTTCTGATCAATAAACAAGTTTCCTAGGTCTTCCTATTTTGGCTAAATTTTTGGAGTTCCAGAAGTTTGCGTTAGTTACAGATTACTACAGACTGTTCTGTTTTTGACAGATTCTGTTTTCCGTGTATTGTTTGCTTATTTTGATGATTCTATGGCTAGTAAAATAGTTTATAATCCATAGAGAAGTTGGAATACAGTAGGTTTAACACCAATATAAATAAATAATGAGTTAATTACAGTACCTTGAAGTGGTTTTTTGTTTTCTTTCGCTAACGGAGCTGACGAGATTTCTGTTGAGTTTTGTATTGTGAAGTTTTCAAGTTTTGGGTAAATTCTTTTGATGGATTATGGAACAAGGAGTGGCAAGAGCCTAAGCTTGGGGATGCCCATGGCACCCCCCAAGATAATCCAAGGACACCAAAAAGTCAAATCTTGGGGATGCCCCGGAAGGCATCCCCTCTTTCGTCTACTTCCATCGGTAATTTTACTTGGAGCTATATTTTTATTCACCACATGATATGTGTTTTGCATGGAGCGTCTTGTATTATTTGAGTCTTTGCTTTTTAGTTTACCACAATCATCCTTGCTGTACACACCTTTTGAGAGAGCCATACATGAATTGGAATTTGTTAGAATACTGTATGTGTTTCACTTATACCTTTTGAGCTATATAGTTTTTCTCTATGTGCTTCACTTATATCTTTTGAGATTTATAGTTTTGCTCTAGTGCTTCACTTATATATTTTAGAGCACGGTGGTGGATTTGTTTTAAAGAAACTATTGATCTCTCATGCTTCACTTAGATTATTTTGAGAGTCTTAATAGCATGGTAAATTGCTTAATAATTATATGCTTGGTATTCAAGATTTGTAAAACTTTCTTTTGAGTGCGTTGAATACTAAGAAAAGTTTGATGCTAGATAATTGTTTTGAGATATGAAGATGGTGATATTAGAGCCATGCTAGTTGAGTAGTTGTGAATTTGAGAAATACTTGTGTTAAAGTTTGTGATTCCCGTAGCATGCACGTATGATGAACCGTTATGTGATGAAGTCGGAGCATGATTTATTTATTGATTGTCTTCCTTATGAGTGGCGGTCGGGGACGAGCGATGGTCCTTTCCTACCAATCTATCCCCCTAGGAGCATGCACGTAATACTTTGCTTTGATAACTTCTAGATTTTTGCAATAAGTATATGAGTTCTTTATGACTAATGTTGAGTCCATGGATTATACGCACTTTTCCCATCCTTCCACCATTGCTAGCCTCTCTAATACCGCAAGACTTTTAGCGGTATCATACACCCACCATATACCTTCCTCAAAACAGCCACCATACCTACCTATCATGGCATTTCCATAGCCATTCCGAGATATATTGCCATGCAACTTTCCACCGTTCCGTTTATTATGACACGCTCCATCATTGTCATATTGCTAGCATGATCATGTAGTTGACATCGTATTTGTGGCAAAGCCACCATTCATAATTCTTTCATACATGTCACTCTTGATTCATTGCATATCCCGGTACATCGCCGGAGGCATTCACATAGAGTCATATTTTGTTCTAAGTATTGAGTTGTAATTGTTGAGTTGTAAGAAAAATAGAAGTGTGATGATCATCATTTTTAGAGCATTGTCCCAAGTGAGGAAAGGATGATGGAGAGTATGATTCCCCCACAAGTCGGGATGAGACTCCGGACGAAAAAAAAGAAAAAAGAAAAGAAAAGAGGCCATAAAAAGAGAGAAAAGGCCCAAATAAAAAATGAGAGAAAAAGGGAGAAGGGACAATGTCACGATCCTTTTACCACACTTGTGCTTCAAACTAGCACCATGATCTTCATGATGGAGAGTCTCTCATTTTGTCACTTTCATATACTAGTGGGAATTTTTCATCATAGAACTTGGCTTGTATATTCCAATGATGGGCTTCCTCAAAATGCCCTAGGTCTTCGTGAGCAAGCGAGTTGGATGCACACCCACTTAGTTTCTTTTGTTGAGCTTTCATATGCTTATAGCTCTAGTGCATCCGTTGCATGGCAATCCCTACTCACTCACATTGATATCTATTGATGGGCATCTCCATAGCCCGTTGATACGCCTAGTTGATGTGAGACTATCTTCCCCTTTTTTTGTCTTCTCCACAACCACCATTCTATTCCGCATATAGTGCTATATCCATGGCTCACGCTCACGTATTGCGTGAAGATCGAAAAAGTTTTGAAAATGTTAAAGTATGAAACAATTGCTTGGCTTGTCATCGAGGTTGTGCATGATTTAAATACTTTGTGTGGTGAAGATAGAGCATAGCCAGACTATATGATTTTGTAGGGATATCTTTCTTTGCCCATGTTATTTTGAGAAGACATAATTGCTTTGTTAGTATGCTTGAAGTATTATATTTTTTATGCCAATATGAACTTTTGTCTTGAATCTTTTGGATCTGAATATTCATACCACAACTAAGAAGATTTACATTGAAATTATGCCAAGTAGCACTCCGCATCAAAAATTCTCTTTTTATCATTTACCTACTCGAGGACGAGCAGGAATTAAGCTTGGGGATGCCTGATACGTCTCCAACGTATCTAATTTTTTTGATTGCTCCATGCTATATTATATATTGTTTTGGACTATATTGGGCTTTATTTTCCACTTTTATATTACTTTTGGGACTAACCTATTAACCGGAGGCCCAACCCAGAATTGCTGTTTTTTTGCCTATTTTAGTGTTTCGAACAAACGGAATACCAAACAGAGTCCAAACGGAATGAAACCTTCGGGAACGTGATTTTCTCATCAGATAAGACCCAGGAGACTTGGACCCTCCATCAAGAAAGCCACGAGGCGGTCACGAGGGTGGAGGGCGCGCCCCCTGTCTCGTGGGCCCCTCGAAGCTCCACCGACGTACTCCTTCCTCCTATATATACCTATGTACCCCCAAACGATCAAATACGGAGCCAAAAACCTAATTCCACCGCCGCAACTTTCTGTATCCACGAGATCCCATCTTGGGGCCTGTTTCGGAGCTCCGCCGGAAGGGGAATCAATCACGGAGGGCTTCTGCATCAACATCATAGCCTCTCCGATGAAGTGTGAGTAGTTTACCTCAGACCATCGGGTCCATAGTTAGTAGCTACATGGCTTCTTCTCTCTTTTTGCATCTCAATACAATGTTCTCCCTCTCTCTCGTGGAGATCTATTCGATGTAATCTTCTTTTTGCGGTGCTTTTGTTGAGATCGATGAATTGTGGGTTTATGATCAAGATTATCTATGAACAATATTTGAATCTTCTCTGAATTCTTTTATGTATGATTGGTTATCTTTGCAAGTCTCTTTGAATTTTCAGTTTAGTTTGGCCTACTAGATTGGTTTTTCTTGCAATGGGAGAAGTGCTTAGATTTGGGTTCAATCTTGCGGTGTCCTTTCCCAGTGACAGAAGGGGCAGCAAGGCACGTATTGTATTGTTGCCATCGAGGATAACATGATGGCGTTTATATCATATTGCATGAATTTATCCCTCTACATCATGTCATCTTGCTTAAGGCGTTACTCTGTTTTCATTAACTTTATACTCTAGATGCATGGTGGATAGCGGTCGATGAGTGGAGTAATAGTAGTAGATGCAGGCAGGAGCCGGTCTACTTGTGTTGGACGTGATGCCTATATACATGATCATGCCTAGATATTCTCATAACTATGCTCAATTCTGGCAATTGCTTAACAGTAATTTGTTCACCCACCGTAGAAATACTTATGCTCTTGAGAGAAGCCACTAGTGAAACCTATGGCCCCCGGGTTTATTCTCATCATATCAATCTCCAATCACTTTATTTTTGCTTTGCTTTTACTTTTGCCTTTTATTTTACCTTGCATCTTTATACCAAAAATACCAAAAATATTATCTATCATCTCTATCAGATCTCACTCTCGTAGGTGACCGTGAAGGGATTGACAACCCCTAATCGCGTTGGTTGCATTGAGCTATCATTTTGTGTAGGTACGAGGGACTCGCGCGTGGCCTCCTACTGGATTGATACCTTGGTTCTCAAAAACTGAGGGAAATACTTACGCTACTTTGCTGCATCATCCTCTCCTCTTCGGGGAAATCCAACGCAGTGCTCAAGAGGTAGCAGGCGCACCCGACAATCTCCTTGCCGGCGGTGTCTGCCTTGACCTTCTTGCCGGCACTGGTATCGTCAGATCCCTCAACGGCAAGCACGGCCTTGCCTTTGCGTTTCATGTTGCTACGCCGACCCTTCTTCGTTGGGGCGGCGGCGTCCTCATCGGTAGAGTCGGTTTCCGCGCCGGTGTCTTCGCCGGGCTACTTCCTTCCCTCCTCAGCCCGGGCGCACCTGTCGGCCAGAACGTAGAGCTCGGCCACATCCTTAACCTTGGTCATCGCCAGCTCCTCGCGCATCTTGAGATTGCACACGTTCTGATGGAACGCGCTAATCACAGCGGCGGGATGAACGTCGGGATGTTGTCTCGCACCGGCTGAATCTCGGATGTACTTGCGCAGGTCTCCCCTTCCTTCGGGAATGATATGCAGATCTTCGGACTGGCCATGAGCTTGGTGACCTCCTGTGAAGGCGCCAACGAACTCATGGCACAGATCTAACCAGGAAGAGATGGAGTCCACCGCAAGTGCATCAACCAAGACATTACATTGGGCTTGAGCGCCGGTAGGAAGTAGTTGGCAAGCACCTTGTCGTCGCGAGTTCCAGCGGCCTGCATCGCAATGGTGTAGATGCTGAGGAACTCCGACGGATGGGTCTTGCCGGTGTACTTCTCGCCGACGTCGGGCTTGAACGTGCGGTGGGATGGCCACTGGAACTGCCTCAGCTCACGAGTAAAAGCCGGGCATCCCACCTCATAAGGTAGGCTGCCGGGGCCCCCCGGTGCCGGGTGGTCCGTAGTGGGTCCCGCCCGCTTGTCCGACTAGCGGCGCGTTTCGCGTCGGCGCTCGACGGTGGTTCGAGCATCTTCGTGAGCTCGCTCCCGAAGGACCTGGCGCTGGTCGCGGAGGGTCCATGGATCGGACGACGCTATGGAGATGTTATCACCAGCGTCGTCGCGACGGGCCGACGCCCGCGGCGGCTGGCGAGGAGGAGGAGAGTGCTCCGTGGCCGCAGCTCCCCCGGTCCTCCCAACGCCAGCATGTGGTGGCTCGGTGGAGCGCCGACCCGAGGGCCCAGCCGGTCGCGGATCGTCTTTGTTCGCGACGGCGATGAGGCTCCGGATGGTGGCCCTCCACTCATCGAGCTTCTCCGCAGCAGGAGGGAAGTCAAGGAGCAGCTGTGCGTGCACCAAGGCTTCCGCTGGCGTGGGTGGCGGTGACAGCTGAGTGGATCGTGGCGCGCTTAGACTTCTAACTATGTTAGAAGGAGCTCTGTCACGACCCAACGGCTGCGTGCCATTTTCGCCAGTGCTTCGACGAGCGTGTTAAACTCCTTCGTCTTGCTGATGACGCACAGGGCTCTTCCCACGGCGGTGCCCAGGGTCACCAATGTGGTGACGCTCTTCGGCGCGCACACCATGGGAAGAACGCGCGGTGGTCGCCGGTGTATGCGTCCTAGAGGTCGCCGCACCGCCCGGAGGCGGTGCAATGACACCCCCGGAGTGTCGGCGTTCTGGGAACGGGGGTCCCCAGACTTGCCTGCCTGCGGCCTGCGGCGTGGCTCGAAGGAGGCCCAGGACAACCCATCTTCATCAACGCAAGCTCAAGACCCTCGCGAGGGGCCAAGCCTCGCGGGGCGGACGACAAGGAGCTTCCTCAGCCACGGCCTCGTCAGGATGGCTCATGAGGAGGCGGAGAGTTCAAGGCAGGGTACCTCGTGAGGTGCCCATGACGCAAGCCATGACAACCAAGGGCGCCAGCCCGCGCAGCGTCCTCCTTTCCTCTTTGGTGCAAAGGGAGCAAGCGCAGGCGAGAGCATCAAGCAAAGGCATCCGTTTCGGTGCAACAAGACCAAGACCAGCCCAACGGCTGGAAGGGTGTCATCGTGGAGCCCAAGCAGGCGTCATCACCAGAGTCTTTGGCAGGCGAGGACCAACTTTAGTCAGGATAAGTGTATCCACTGTTCCCCTTCAAAATGGCCAATTGCTGGCGCCCTTCCCGCTCAATATTTGGGAAGAGGTCCAGGGCGTTCGCCCATAAATAGGAGTAGCCACACTCAGAGCTAGGGCATCTAGAGAGAGACGAAGGGCATCTTGGAGAGACGAAGAGAGATCCGAACCCTCATCAAGGAGCCAGTAGCTAGAGCGACTGAACACCACCTAGCAGTTCATCGCACCCGCCAAGAACAGACCCTCGCGAGGCTGTTCTTCCTTGTATTGTTCCTCATCAGCCCAAGAGGCAATCCACCACACCACACACTGGAGTAGGGTATTACACCACAATGGCAGCCTGAACCAGTATAAATCTTGTGTCTCTTGTGCTGTTCTGTTTAGTAGTTTAGGTCCCAGCGATTCGGCGAGGTGCGAGACGGTGGAAGGTTGGATCTCCGCGCGCACCCCAGTGTTCATACCTCAAGGGTCTGCCGGAACCCGAAATCCGACATTTGGCGCGCCAGATAGGGGTGCGCCGGAATCTGCCTTTCGTCGCCTCGTTCTTCCCCGACCACCGCAACCATGTCTGACGCCCGTCGGGCCCACGCCGAGCGCCGAGCCGCCATCGCCTCCCATGTCGCCCAGACAGCTCCCGTCGGCGGGCGCCCTCGTCGTTCCCCGTCACCTGCCGTCAAAACCGCCACCGGCCCGGCGAGGAACGAGCAGCAAGCATCGTCCCAGCACCCGTCCATGAGGCGGACGGCCGCACCGCCACGCCTTCGCTCACCCCTGCTGGTTCTTCGTCACGCGCACCCCGCGCGGCCATGGAGGCCCGAGCTGCACTCATCGCGGCAAACGAGCTCCTGCGCTACCGCCCCGTCGACGACGTCTATGAAGAATGGCTCGATCGAGTCGCCGAGCTCGTCCGCGCTGCAGGAGGCGCCCCCGCACCGTCCGTCTCGCTGCACCGCACCCCGCCCCACGCGGGCGATGAAGCTCCCGGGGCGCCTCAGCCGCCTCCTCCTCAAGAAGGCGCCCTGGCCCCAAGGCGCGCGGCCCCTGGGCGAAACCCGTTCCGCCAGGCGCCGGCGCGGCAAGAGCAGAGCTGTCAAGAAGTTCCTCGCCCACAACAAGCTGCCCGAGCGCTCCCCGCTCCAGCACGTCAAGACCCTGCGCTGCCTCCAGCCGCGGCACAGGGAGGCCTGCAAGACCAAGCTCTCTGTCGTCCGAGGCCCCCCGTGGCCACGGCGGGCTGCCGCGCCTTCACCTCCGAGCTGCGCAGCGTCGCGTGGCCCGCCAAGTTCAAGCCAGACCTGCCTCCTCGTTACGACAGCACAGCTGACCCTACGGAGTTCCTCCAGCTCTACGAGCTGGGCATCGAGGCTGCCAACGGGGATGAAAAGTTCATGGCGAACTGGTTTCCCATGGCGCTCAAGGACGGAGCCCGCACCTGGCTCCTAAATCTGGCCCCAGGCATGATCTCTTCCTGGGCTGAGATGCGCACCCGCTTCATCGCCAACTTCCAGGGTACTCGCGACCGGCCACCCGCCGTGAGCGACATGCGCCGAATCAAGCAGCAGCCCGGGGAAACCCTGCAAAAGTACATCCAGCGCTTCAACAACGCTACTCAAGATCCCTGTGGTAACGGAGGAGGCCATCATCTCGCCTTCTCCGATGGCGCGGCGTGACGTCAAGATGAAGGAGGAGCTGGCGATGCATGAAGATCTGTGCACCTCCTTGGAACTGTTCAACTTGGCGACCAAGTGCGCCAGGGCTGAGGAGGGGCGCCTCTCCCTCCTCGAGCTTCCTTCCGCAGATCCTGAGGAGAAGAAGTCCAATGCCAAGGACGTGAAGCGCAAGGGGGCTGCCGTACTCGCGGCCGAACCAGACACCAAGCGAGGCAGAGATCAGCCCGAGTCCTCCAAGGGCAGCCGGTACTGCGTGTACCACAACCTCCACACCCACAACACCAATGAATGCCAAGAGCTCCGGTCCGTACGCGAAGGAAGGGTCGGCAGACGCCCCGAGCGCAGCGACCGGGGCTACGGCCGAGGAGGAGGAAGGAATGCAGGACGCTGGGAAGACCACGGCCCGCGCCAAGGGTGGCGCGACCAACCTCGCGAGGACCGTTGGCAAGACCCATCTCGCGAGGGAGGTTGAGGATCAGCCTCGCGAGGATCGCCTGCAGGGAATAAGCCTCCCTCTGCCGCCGCCGCCAAGGAGAATTGAAGACCGCCATCGGGGCGAGGGGCTGGGGCTTCCAGAAGCGCGTGCGATCGCTCAGCATCTGGGCGGAGCTCAAGCCCCACCTCTCAACAAGATCTTCAAGCAGTTCGCCCGCCAAAGTGAATGCAGTCCTCCCCAAGCTCGAGGCCACGCGCCCTCTCGGTGGTCGGCGTGCGCCATCACGCTCAGCTCGGCGGATCAGCTCAAGCGCGTAGCTACAGCCGGAGTTCTCCGATGCTTTGTTCCCCAATCATCGCCGACGTGCTAGTCACCAAGACCCTCATCAGCGGCGGGCAGGACTCAACGCCCCGTCTGTGGAAACGTTCAACAATCTTCAAGTGCCTTACAGTCAGCTTCAGCCAACCAAGCCTTTCTCCGGAGTCACCGACGGCTCCACAGTCCCGATCGGGCAGGTCCGCCTTCCTGTCACCTTCGGGGCTCGCGACAACTACCACACCGAGCTCGCCGACTTCGGCGTCGCCCACATTCGCTTTGCCGTACAACGCCATCCTCGGGTACCCGACGCTGGCCAAATTCATGGTCGTAACTCCACCATGGCTACTGGCGTCCTCAAGATGCCGAAGCGGCGGGGTCATCACGGTGCCCTGTGAAGAGAGAGACGCAGATGTGCTCCTGGAGCGAGCCTTTCAGCCGCATCATTTGGAAGACCTAGACCACAGCAGCAGGAGGCCTCCCGAGGCCGCACCAAGAAGAAGAAGACATCGACCGGCCCGGCTCCTCAAGAGGCAGGCCCCTCAGGGCCCGCGCCGGGCCAGGGGGAGCCTCCTTCCATCGCATAGGAAAGCGGCGGCGCCCTCCTCGAGCCGGGCTGGGGGCTCTCCACGGAGGCCGCCGACCCGCCAAGGTCTCGAGGAGGCGCTTGGGCACCACGTGAGGCGTGTTTGAAGCACGCTTCCATAGCAAGGAGCAAGGCAAGGAGGGCCGAACCCTTAGGAGTTCGTCAGCAAGGCCATTCAGGAGCTACAGGAGTCAAGGGTCATGTGGGGCAGCCGCCGCCTACCCGCTGTGGCCCCCCATCCAGGCGGGGATGGTGGGCTGCGCGTCTGCATCGACATACCAGGGCTCAACCGGGCCGCGTCTCCAGAGCGCCTCTGGCCCTCGCGAGTGGGACGTTGCGAGGGCCCGCCCCACAGCTACGTTCGCATGCCTTACGGCCTGCCAAATGCGACAGCTGCACACCAGCGTCTCATGAGGGCCATCCTGGAGGCTCAAGAGGCCAGGCGCGCCGCAGCCCTGGCGGAGATGGAGATGGCCCCCGACGAGCCGCCAGCGCCTCCGGATCCTGCCGAGGCCTCCGGGCCTGGGGGCTCGTGAGGATCGGCTCCCGCAGCCCACCGAGTCTGCTACACTAGCACCCCCTCGTCCCCAACATCACCAGGTGACATCTTTAAGTTTTATTTCCGGCTGGGAGTGCCTTCAGGGCTGCATTATTCCCAGGCCGCGTGGGTCCGTCCCTGCGGCATGTATCCCTTTTATTTCATGTCATTAGCCTATCTGTTGGGGCGCCCTCGGCTGCATCATCCCCAAGCCGCTCGGGCCAGTCCAGCTGCATGTATCCTTCCTACTTTTTCCTTAGGATATTGCTCTCGCTCCACCATGCTTGTTATTTGGTGCCTTTTCACGGTGGCGGAATCTTGCACGTTAAAGGGGGGTGCACGAGCATCGCGACTCGAGGGCTCCTACCGGCTCTCCGCCCTCACCCTCTGGTCTTGTCCATGGCATCGCGACACTGGCTTGCCGGCGACGGCCGAGACCAGCCCGAGAGCCGGACCGAGGACATAGAGTTTCATCATCTAACCCAGCTTTGCGTTAAAGGGGGTGCACGAGCATCGCGACTCAGGGCTCCTCATGGCTCTCCGCCCTCACCCTCTGGTCTTGTCCATGGCATCGCGACACGGCTTGCCAAGAACGGCTGAGACCAGCCCGAGATCCAGACCCGAGGGCGAGTTGCTGATCTCGACCCAGCTTGCGCATTAAAGGGAGGGGGTGCACGAGCATCGCGACTCGGGGCTCCTACTGGCTCTCGGCCCTCACCCTCTGGTCTTGTCCATGGCATCGCGACCTGGCTTGCCAGCGACGGCTGAGACCAGCCCGAGAGCCGGGAACCGAGGACGTGGAGTTTCATCATCTAACCCAGCTTGCGCGTTAAAGGGGGTGCACGAGCATCGCGACTCGGGGCTCCTACCGCTCTCCGCCCACACCCTCTGGTCTTGTCCATGGCATCGCGACCGGCTTGCCGCCGACGGGTGAGACCAGCCCGAGAGCCGGGACCAAGACGAGAACACCGCATCTGGCCAAAATTGCAGGAACACACTCGAAGATAAGGCCCGAGCTGGCGCAACCCGCCTTGAGGTAGGGCCCGTGAGTCCGGCCTGGCTCACGGGTGCCCAGATACACCTCGTCCAGCCCTACCGTGCCAGCCCACGTGTCGGTGGGGCTGTATACGCCAGGGGCTCCTCCCGGAGGGGAGCCCCCTCCCACGTTCCAGCGGAAGCACCATGCTCCGCGCTGGCTGACGACACTGCCGAGGAGCGGCTATGCCCATACGCATGCAGAAGCGTTATGCTCCGCGCTGGTGATAAACAACTGAGGGTGGCCTCCGGGTCGCATCAACCTCAGGGGGCCCAGAGCTCAGTGTGAGGCCTCGTCGCAACGCCTCCCCTCGGGAGCGCCGCGCGAGGGGGCTGGGCACGGGGGCTGCGCCTGGGTCACGCCCAGACGCACGCCACCCAGCCAGCCCTCGGGCCTGGTTCGTCGTGACGTCACTCCCGGCGGAGCCAAGGTACGAATGCCGTTTGAGCGTCAAGGGGGACTCCTGAGCATCGCGACTCAGGAGCCTAACTGGTCACGTAGCCCCTCACCCCTTAGTTCCGAAAGGCTAACGGCGGTTGAGGTATCTGCGGGGCGGGCTCTGCAGACGAGAACGGTGGATCCGCTGCGTCTCACCTCCCTACTTGCTGTTAAGGCGCTAAGGGGACTCCGAGCATCGCGACTCAGAGCCTAACTTGTCACGTAGCCCCTCACTCCTTGGTCCCGCCCTGGTTTCCGGTCGGAGCTAACGACGGCTGAGGTATCATGGGGCCGGCTCTGCCGGTGTAGAACATAAGCAAGTAGGAAGCACAAATTTCAAGGAATTCAAAAGCAAATATTACAGTCCACACTGTTATCGCAATACCAAATGCAAGTTTCGCGCCTCCCGAGGCATGATACATGTGCAGGAATTAAAAGCGGGACAGAGCCTGGCGGAGTCACTTGTCGGCGGTGGAGAAGCCTTGAGTGGGTTCGCCTCGTGGAGCAGCAGGGCGGCAGCGCCTCGCCCGGCTTGGTGCTGAAGTCCCGAACTTCCCAGCAGAGCCTCCAGCGCGACCCTTCATAGCCTCGCCCGCTGCAGCTGCATGCTCGCCGCTTGCTGGCTCCAAAGAGCTGTCCAGGTCGACGCTGGGATCGCAAGGTAGACGTGGGTGAGGACCCGCGTCGGTCCGCGAAGACAAGACCTGCGCCTCGGCCTCGGTAGTGGGGCCAAGACCAAGGAGACATCTTCAAAGCGCGAACCAGGAAGGGAAGCAGCTTGGCGGGCCGTCCTCTGCGCCGGCGGTGGACTCTCAGGCCGCTATCGCCGTCTCCCTCGGCAAGGTGCGAGCCTTCACTTCCATATCTGTGAAGGCCACGCGATCTTCGGCAGAACCAGCGCCTTGTCGTCCAGCTCGACTTTCCTCGCCTCCAGTTCCTGCTCCAGTAGCGCCTAGGCGATCACGGCGCTTCTTCAGCCTGCCTCCCGGTCCTTGAGCGGCCGCCTCGCGAGCCTTCACGCTTTCCTCCTGCTCCTGGCGGAGGCGGGCCTCCTCGGCAAGCTGGTTCTGCAGGCCCTTCAGCACGCCCTCCAGCGTCTCATAGCGACCTTGGATGATGGCTGCCTCCCCCAGGGCACCATCGCGGGCAATCTTCGCCTCACGGACAGCCTGCTTCTCCTCGTCGCAAGCCGTCGAGGCCTGGACCAGCGCCGCCCGAATCGAAGCGTCGGAGCAAATCCAGCCAGAGGCCAGCTCCAAGCGCCCGGCCACCAAGCGAGGGTCGGCGCCCAGAAGATCCTGCCGCAGCCGGTCGAATTCAGCGGCAGCACGATCCAGGACAGTGGGAGGAGTCGGAGAGACAGCAGTTGGTGGAGTGGGAGGAGATGGCGGCGGCGTAACCGCAGCACCGTGAGGCAGGACCTGCTGCGCCCCAATAGCTATGGCGGCGGCATCAGGCAAGGACACCTCGGGAGTCGCTTGGGCCATGGGGCTGAGCTTGCCCCAGCCAGCTCCGCCAGGCCTCGCGAGGATGACCGGGCAGGAGAGGCCCGTGTCTTGCCATCGCCTTCCTTCGCGGGCAGAGGCACCGCCCCAGATGAAGCCTCAAGAGCTCCCTTCAGCTTCTTCGCCGCAGGCGCCAACCTAGCCAAGAGATACAAATATCAAGCCTCGGCGACAAAGCAAGGAATAAAACAAGAATCAAGCACTTACTGGTCATCGCTCGCGGGCTCGAGCAACCTCCGGCCATACTTGAAGCCCGAGAGCCGGCTGCAGGGATTAGCGTCAAGGGGCTCGGGAGCAGGAGGCGCGTCTGGATCGCCCGGGGCAGGCGGACCTGGGGACCAGCCCAGTCCGGTCGTTCTTCGGGATCGGGGCCAGGCTTCTGCCTCCCCGCTCATCCTCATCCTCGTCGTTGTCACTCTAGGGGAGGCGGAGAACGCGGGACCTGCGCCGCAGGGGAGGAGCCCTTGACTCCGCCCCCGAATCAACCCCCTCTCCCGGCTCTCTTTCCTCCACCTCTTCGCTGGAGT
Source organism: Aegilops longissima (assembly GCA_021605205.1). Lineage (NCBI taxonomy): Eukaryota > Viridiplantae > Streptophyta > Magnoliopsida > Poales > Poaceae > Aegilops > Aegilops longissima. Next base: position 53,444 of record JAHIAM010002803.1, read on the forward strand.
CGGAAGAGGACACGTCCACCAGGTCCTCCGGAGCCTCCACGGGCACGGGCCCGTCCCCATTGAAGACAGGCATGGGCCCCACTACCTGCTCCCAATCCTCGCAAAGGAACAAGGGCGCGGGGGCGCCCTCTAGTCTCGCCACATCACCCCCAACCAAGGACTGGAGGACCGTCGCCCGGATCCTCGCTGGCGGGACCACGGGGCTCGGGTGAGGCCTCCACATCGAGGCAATCTTGACGAAGCGGAGCCGATTGATGCTCTAGGAACTCCCTCAAGAGCGACAAGACCGGTCAGCCGGCCGCCGCGCGCTGGCCGGCTTCAGATCTGCGTCCATCTTCTCGGCACCAGCAGCTGGGATCGAAACTCCACTCGGGACCGGTCGCCGGAGCTCTCGGGGCACTCCGAGGCGGATCAGCCGAGGTGGACGCGCCCAGCATCCACCAAGACCCACTTGCTCCTGAAGCCCTCAATTCGCTTCCCAGGGTTTGAAATGGCGATGGCTCCGCCGTATGCGACGAAGCTCGCGCACGCAGAGGCGGAGCCACGGGAGGTTTGGAGGGAGAAGTAGTGGCGCAGCAAGGCCACCGAGGGCTTCACCCCAACATGGGTGAGGGAGTTCCGGACTAGGGGGTGTCCGGATAGCCGAACTATCATCATCGGTCGGACTCCAAGACTATGAAGATACAAGATTGAAGACTTCGTCCCGTGTCCGGATGGGACTTTCCTTGGCGTGGAAGGCAAGCTTGGCGATACGGATATGTAGATCTCCTACCTTTGTAACCGACTTTGTGTAACCCTAGCCCTCTCCGGTGTCTATATAAACCGGACGGCTGTAGTCCATAGGACGAACAACAATCATACCATAGGCTAGCTTCTAGGGTTTAGCCTCTTTGATCTCGTGGTAGATCCACTCTTGTAACACACATCATCAATATTAATCAAGCAGGGCGTAGGGTTTTACCTCCATCAAGAGGGCGAACACGGGTAAAACATCGTGTCCCTTGTCTCCTGTTACCATCCGCCTATCGCACGATTCAGGACCCCTACCCGAGAT
>JAHIAM010002804.1:0-27589 GCA_021605205.1 Aegilops longissima
GCGGACCGAGCCCCTTCGGTTCGGTGGGGGCGGAGATCGCACGAAGAGCAGATCGGCGAAGCACACGAGCAGTTTACCCAACTTCGGAGCTCTCGGAGAGATAATACTCCTCTGCTGCTTGTTTGATTATGTTGTGTTCTTGCTAGAGGAGCTTTGAGAGCTACAAGACCTAGCGTGAGTGTCTCGGTTTGAATGAGTTGAACCCCCTCTCGTTGCACATGGGCCTCCTTTTATATGCTCAAGGGTCTCCGACAAGTAGCAACGAGACAAGGGCAAAACGGAAAATGAGTTGCGGTTGGTACAGCTACTTTGTACAGTGTATTATACCTAACTCTGACGGCAAGGGACAAAAGCATTAAATGCCCGTCCATATCGCTTAAACAGTGCAACAGGGACCGTCAGGAGCGCCACCGTTTGCCACGATGGCAATCTTGTCAGCGCCGCTTACCGCTGCTCTCCGCTGGCCGCACAGCCTCTTGACACACGCGCCTGGAATGGTCCCATGGCGACACGTTGGTGGATGAGCTGGAGCGGAGATAACGAGTGGTTGCCCGCCGCGACAAGCGCCTTGCCGCGGCTGAATCCTTGTCGCGTTCGGAAGCTTGTCGCTCACCGAGCCTTCCCGGCAAGCTCCTCTTGCCGGGGTCTTGTCTTCTACGTGCCTTGAGTGGCCTTCCCGGCAAGCTCCTCTTGCCGGGGCCTTGTCTCCTTGGCTCAAATACTTTGTTCTTGAATGGCTCCAAAGGAACCGCGGAGGACCTTGGCGGTCACTAGGCAAGCCTTGCCGCGGGGCGCTGCAACCGCCCGTGCACGAGTTCGGGATACTAGGGTACCCCTACTCTAGTACACCGACACTTTGGCCCTTGATTCTTTCCCCTGCTTGTAGACCACCCTACTAAACCCCTAAGTCCAGGAGCATGCACCCATTGGATTATTTTTGGTTCAATAAGTGATGCCATTTGTCTCTTGTCCAGAATTGAGTTTTTGCAAAACTTGCACTAACTAGTTTCTGTATTTGGACACCTAACCTCACCACGCTTTTATTCACCTAATGAGACCACCATCTGGAGTTTCTGACCACTCCAAGACCTGCCTAGATGCCTCTGGCATTTTGTCAAACACCCTATGGGCATGAACAGATTTGGCATGATTGTAAGTTTGTGTTGTGAACTTTCCCATCTGTCCAAACCAAGTTGTCAAGTAGCCTGCTAACGGTCTCTAGCCCAGGCCTGTGGATTTGCATTAGCTCTCTAGCAGTTTTTGCCATCTTGGCATTTAAATCGAGCGATCGCCGTGCACGCCGGGCCTTGAAGCGAAACCGCGCGTTTTGCGTGCTTTCGCGCCCGAGCCAGTAGCGCTACTGGATAAGCTTCCTGAGCTCATCCTGATCCTTTCCCTCTCGCGCGTCATGCCAAAGGCCCCGACCGCCACCCGCCCCTGCAGCGTTGCCCGGCAAGCTATTGGCGGCACGCCCGCGGCCTCGCCACCGCCACAGGCAGCACGCCCAAACCACCACAGTAGCACCCATTTCGCCTCCGACGGCAGTGGGTGGTCGTCGTTAGCCCCAGAACTAGCCAGCCACCGCCATGTCGCCCTGCAGCACAGGGAGGCGGTTCACCGCCGTTCTTATCTCCGGCCACCTCGGACCGACCTAACCGCGCTATAAAGGAAGCCCTGAGCTCCTCCGAGCCCTCGGGCAACCCCACACCATCCTTCTCGTGCCCCTTAGTCGTCAATCGAAGCGAGGAGGTCGTCTTCAACCTCTCCGGTCAACTAGGCCGCCGCCTCGTCCCGGTCAGTTCCGACGCACCAAGACCTCCCCTGCCCTCCCAAACGCCACCATCCGGCTCCACTTGAACCCGCGGAGCTACCTAGCCTCCCAGACACAGCTAGGAACCACCATGGCCGGAATCCCCAAATCCACCAAAGCCTCCCCTCCGCCGCGGAGCTCGCCGCCGGCGACTCCCTCCACCCCCGGCGACCCTACGACCACTAGGAGGACCGCCTAGGAGTGGCGGATCCATCCCTGCACTCGGATGCCCGCAAAGAACCGCCGTTCGCCGGCGACAATCGCCGGACGTCCCGCCTCTGCTCGGGCAGAGAAGAGGAGAGAGTGGGGACTGGTCAAACCTGACCGATGGGCCCCTGGACCCTTGTCGGTGACCAGCCCGCCTCCACGTGTTTAAGTGGGCATAAAACCCAGTACGTCTCCCTTCGAAGACGTATTCTGCCCGAAACGTTTTCTTTTCTGTTTTATTTTAAAACCAGATTTTTGACCAAATCTTTGACTGGCTATATCTTTTTAAATAAAACTCCAAATGAGTTGATTCTTTTTCCTACATCTCTAAAATTCTATCTAGTTTATTTTAAGATTTATTTGAAAAAATTTCAAACAACTTTTTTCTGCTGTTTTGAAATTGTGTGTTAATTCCAATATTTTCAAAATAGGATTTGTTGGAGAGAGGAGAAAACTTTCAAAAGTTTTAGAGAGCACCCCACCTCTCCACACCTTGAAGGCAAGCATACTGAACCATGGCATAATATTTTTGGTGTGTTAGTTGACACGGTTATAACACCACCTTGCATCGGAAAAGCTCGTTATTTTATGTGGTGATGTGATCTTTTGCATGAAGGCATATTTGTGATTTTCCTTGCTGTTGGAAATGAATATACTAGTGATGGTAATCATCCTCATGTGCCTTACATGCATGCGGAAAGGAATCCGGAAGGCCTTTGCCTTGGGTAGGCGTGAGCTTGTCATGCCGTCTCCGTTAGAGACGGTTATGTCGGTATGGCATAGTAAGGTATAATGGCGGTGATCCTGTTGTTTGAAATATATTTGTTATGCTAATCATGCGAGGGAATGCTTAAACCTCTGAGTCGACCATAGATCGAGTCTTGTTCGATAACCCCATACTTGTTTCGTACTACCACTTGTCCCTGCCATCGTGAAGTGCGGTTCGATAAGTTGTCAACCCCTTTCTAGCACACACGTCTGGAGAGGCCATGATGGAAGATCTAGGAGGCATCCGGTAGGAATGCCATCGACCGGGGCATGGGTGTTTCGGTTGTAGTGAAGGGTAGCTCCCCTAGTTCTTGTGCATGGTATAAATTTTGTGATCCCATGCTACGTCGAGGTTGTAGCCTCCCCACTTAGAGTTTTGCTTGACGGGTGTCTGGGTGATTCGGACACCGGTAAGTTAAACTGGTTTATTGCAAGTCAGCGTGTTTTTGACTAAAAGACCGTGAGCGGAATTAGTCGATGGACTAAAGAAATCCGTTACTTGTGGGTAAAGAGTACAACCTCTGCGGAGATATTAAACCTATTGAATAGCCGTGTCCATGGTTAAGGACTACGATGCAGGTCAGGTCAAGTGTCGGTCTTAGTGTCGGTCTTGGAGGCGCTAAACAGAACATGGATCATGATTTGTGACTTGTGTTGATTATGATGATTATGATTATTTTTATCATGGACTAACTATTGTCGTTACTTGATTTATTGAGTATCCACAGGGACGGTTCTACCTCCTGGATATTCACTATGAATGTATTTGCTTCATAAGCCCTTTATGTGGTGTCGCTCGGGCCTTCGATCGTGGCATTACTTGTTATTTATCTCCATTATAAGCCCTTTATGTGGTGTCGCTCAGACGCCCGACTGTGGCATTACTTGTTATTTATTTCCCTTACAAGTCCTTTATGTGGTGTCGCTCAGACGCCCGACTGTGGCATTACTTGTTATTTATTTCCCTTATAAGCCCTTTATGTGGTGTCGCTCAGGCGCTTGATCGTAACATTACTTGTTATTTATTTTCCTTATAAGCCCTTTATGTGGCGTCGCTCAGACGCCCGACTGAGGCATGCTTGTTATTTACCATCATTTCGAGACATCGCTTCAGACATCCGAATGGTGCATTTTATTTCCTCCTCTGTCATTTCATATTCTTGTTACATCTAAATAAACTGTTTGCATGCATCAGAGATTTTATTTTATGACTGACAATGCGATCATAGAATATCTCCGTGCACGATTATCATTTATATTATACCCGTGTTCATAATGTTTGCGAGTACATTCAAAGTACTCGCTGGCTTGTCCCTGGCTATTGTCTTGGCCAGATATCTTGCATGGAGAGGGGCATTGCGATGACCGCCCCGGAACCCAAGCAACGGAGACCGCAGCCTCGCGGAGATAGGAGTTATCCTGGTCAGTTGTTCCTGTGGGAAATGGAGTCCCATAGACACTGATGATCCACAAACCGCTTCCGCCATCAACCACTCAAAACCATTTGTTGTACTCCCAGGCCAGAATGGTCTTGTACTACATATATTTTGTAGTTTGCTTGGAGTTTCTGTATCAAGTTGGTGCCTCATCAGTTAACAGTAATCCTGGGGCTGGTGAGCACAACGGCCATTTTCTGGAATTTATTACCCGGAAAACCGGTCGCCACACGGGGGGAACGTTTTTTTTGCGAAATACGGTGGCCCGTCAGGTGGGTCCCAGCAGTCAGGGGGCAAACGTTTTTTTCGCAAAATATGGTGGCCCATCTAGTGGGTTCCCGCTATCAGTTGGAGGAATCATTATTTTCCGCGTAATAAGGAGGCACTTACTTGCTGCAGCCGTGGACCCAACTGAGACTCTCCACGTACAGTACACTTCCGATGGAAGTCGTTCCTTGACCATGTTGACCTCGCCGCGTTCCGTTGCATGCATGCGTCCATGGGCGTGGTGCGTCCCCACTGTCAGCCTCTCACGTACAGTCATCTTCCGATGACTCTTGGTTGTTGACCACGTTGTCCACACCGTGTCGGCGCACCAGACTAGAAACGACCGGAGATGGGGAAGGCGGGCGGTGGAGTCGCAGATGGAGAGGAGGGAAACTTCACTGGTTGGTGCGTGGCTGCACAGCAGCGGTGCCATACGGAGATAGGAGCAAAACGAGAGGTTGAAGAAGAACACGGCTGTTGGATTAACATCCAACGGTCCAGATGCTAGAATCATTTGTTGATTAAGTTGACAAAGCCGTGCGTATACGTCCGCTTAGTAGGCCCACAAGTCGGTCACCAAATTTGATGGGTCCCGGTATCAGCGGGATGAATAATTTTTTCGCAAAACAAGGAGGCACTTCCTTCCGTGCGAAGATACAGCGGCGGGTCCCGGCTGTCGGTGGAGAAACATTTTTCAGCTTAATAAGGAGGAACTTTCCTTGCGTGCGACCATGGACCTCGTGGGTCCCAGCCGTCGAGCTCTCCACATCTGATCCTCTTCCGATGACTCTCATTTGTTGACCACGCCGCACCAAACACAGCGAGGCGGTGGGCGACGGCGAGGCCCGGGCGGAGCGACTCGGAGATGGGAAAACACGGCGGTGGAGTCGTGATTGAGAGGAGGAGAAGGGTTATAACTAGTTACATTGCGGCGTGGGGCTGTAGTCTGTGGAGAATAACGGGAGGTGTCGAGGGTGGATGGATAGCCTGGCGGCGGTGGGGTAGCGCTCGCAGCGATGCGTGCTAAGCGAGCCGCTAGCCGCGGAGGCGGACCAAGCGGTCTGGCGACGCTGGAGGAAGAAGACAAGAGATTGAAGGTGCATGCGGCCGTTGGATATAAATCCAATGGCTGTGGAGACACAATCATTTGTTGACCAAGTTGACAACGCCTGCGTGGCGCCGACCTATTGGCCCACATGTCACTGCAAAAATGTGGCATATATTTAACCCATGTTTTCTAGAATGTACAGTCCATTTGCTGGGCTGGGTGAACAAATAATTTCGCGTCAATCAGGCCCATTTATATTTTCTAAGAAATCCCAGCCCATTTGCACTTCCTTGAAATACGTATTAGGTGGGCTCGTTATATATATAATGTTATGTTAGAAGGAGCAATTAATATCAAAGAATAACCGGAGAGGCACATTTTTTATATATATAATTAAGAAATTAGCGAGTTATTGCTCAAAATAAAAATGAGCGTTATTATTAAATTGGTCCTTCAAAATCTTACATAGCTTTTATGCATAATCACCAGGATTTTCCTTGCTGTGAGTCAAAAACAACCAGGATTTTCCTTTAAACATTTACTTTTATAAGTTAATAACACGTGGGATGTTTTATAATGTATATATAAGTCTCTATAAAATATCGATAATAGTAATAATATAAATATATATGTGGTTAGAAGGAAAACATAAATTGGACACAACATTACTTTTATAAGAGACCTGCGTTTTATACCCCACGGTAGGCATACTAACAAGTTCACACACAAATACAACAGAAAAGGTAAACATTCATATCAAACTCAGGTTCACAAGACACGTTCATATTCATAGCCAACATTCACTATCAACAACTCAAAAGATTCATATATACACAAGCTCGGCATATCTATGCATCCAAATGATTGATAGATCACACGACAATATTCATACATAATTCACAAAAGATTCAGATATACACATGTTCGGTATGTTTATGCATCCAAATGATTGAGATCACAGCCAATATGATCCATGGACGAACTTTAATTACCTAGGGTACAGATTGGTAAATGGTGTTCAATCGGAGGTACTTCTTGCTAAAATTAGTTCTTATGCGAGTAAACTTTCGAGTACATAAGAAGCAACACAGACAATCTGAACTTTGCTTGTAGGTTTATCCTCAAATAGTGGCCTCGTGCGAGGAGGTTTGAGCAACTTGGCCACTACTTTCATCCAACTAGTTCTTGGCTCATCTTGGTCTGTATCTGCCAAAATTCTACATTGCAGGGCGAGAAAGGAGGCGGTTGAGAAAATGAACCACCCAAATTTTTGTGCAGTTCAAGCTGAAATGGAGCATCCTTGGCGTGCGAGACTGATTAAGTGCGAGATGAATATCTGCGTCAACCAACTTGCGGAATCTTTAGACTCCATGCCATATAGTTCGCTACCATATGTGCCGATAACCAAAAGGCACAAGTTGGGACCAAAAATGGACTGTGTTTTTCTAGGCTATGCACCAAGCAATATTTTTGGCGTTCACTCTCCTAATACTTGGAGTTTGACAATTGGTTGGCGCGGTTGATACTCGAATGAATATAGGCACTTCTTGTCAACATCGATGCTTATGCGAGTGAACTTTGGAGTACATAGCAGCAGCATAAGTACTGTCCATCGATCATTTTGTGCAGTTCTCTGAAATCACCCGATGTAATGATTTGCTACTGAGTTCGGGCTCCAAATTACTCCTTTATGAAATCGGCAAACAGTAGCACAATACCAAATTACCAATACATATGATAGGCACAATAATCGGGATAAAGACCAGTACCAACTTGTGTGAGGTAGCATATCAATTACTATTTCCTTTATTTGGAAGCGAGATAAATAGCGGTGACGACAAAGGAAGAAAGCAAGCGGAGATTAGCGGTGACGGGGAAAGGACGGAAGCTGTCGAGGCAATGAAGCACCAAAGTTTTGTGCAGTTCCACCAAAATCGAGCATCCTGTTGGCACATATATTGAGAGAGTGAGATTATTGTAATAGTGGGACTAGTTGATGAAACATACACTAACAAATAGAAGCACCCTCATTATCTTAATGGGTAAAGTTAGCAACATAGTAGTCTTGCTTAAAGAGAGGTATTAGTTTATTTAATCAGTGCCAATTAGCTCAACTCAACACTCAAAGCATTGCCATTTATCATAGGTTGCAAAACTTAAAAGTGCAAAGATAAAGGAGTTTCTCATGGCGATGTACGATACAAATAGAGATGATGACAAACTAATATGGATGAAGGCCTTAGGCCCGTACCAACTGAGAAAAAAGCTTATTCATGTAGTCCCATAAGAGATGATAAAGCACTCTTTGGAATCACACAATAGTATATATTTTGTGCACTTCAAATGTATGGTTGAAATCACTCTTGTTTACCGATCTTGAGATTATATCGAAAGATTATCAAGAACTTCAGCAGAGTTAAAGCATTGGCTGGGATACGATTCATTGTATTGTCTTGTGTAGTTCCACTAAAATGTATGATTGGCACAACATGATCCCTGTTTGCACAAGTAGGAACAAGGTGAAACCTTCATTAGCTTAGTGAGAAAGGATAGGAAGACATTAGCATATTACTCAAACAGTAGCATCAAATTCATGATGGACAATCATAAAACATTGCCTCATTGAACCAATGGCAATAAATTGACATGCAAAACAATAGCACTATTATGTCATGACACTAATAATATTCCCTCCTGCTCCACCACATGATTCACCTCCATAGACAAACATTCACACGTACATGATTCAACATAGGGTCCTACTAAAGATTTGTTTAACTCCAACAGGAAAATTAGGCAGTAATAAATTAGTGGTACTTAAGTACTCCTAATTAATTAAGTGAGACAGCGAAGTGGAAGGGCTCCTGGAGGATCGTCTCACATGTAAGGTAGTCGTTGCGGAGCCCTTGAATGGCCTCGGTGAGGCCTCACAGCTTCAACAAGATCGCCTTAGCCTTTGTTTATTCTTCTTCTTCTTCCTCTTCATGCTCTGTTTCTCTTTCTCCTCACAGTTGGTGAAACCAAGTACATGATTGGCCTTCTAATTCAGAATTGGTTTTGCCAGTGAGGGAGTACAAGTGTACTAGTAAAAAACAACATTATTTTCTCATGGCAGTCGGAAAATAGAGATGAACACATGCATTAAATATCATTCTTACCTAAAGGAAGGTTATGGCGCCAATATGGATGATGAGGATTGGAACACAGATCTCCCTTTGTGCAGTTCCACCAAAATGAACCAACTGTTCCATTCGACATTCGATTAAACAGACACAAAAGTCACTTCTTTTAAGAAGAGTTTTGTGCGATGCACCAAAAGGTCAACACAACTAGGTGAATTGGATATCCCTGTTTGCACAAAAAGGCACAGAGGAAATAGTCAGAGTCTCAAACAATTACAGGCAAAAACATTTGGCTAAACTTGTCAGAGTCTCAAACAATTACAGGCAAAAACAGTGGCATGGCTTCATTTTACGAGGACATTATATTAAGAACAGCTAAGGCTGCGTTAGGTTCACAGGTTTGGTGCAGGATTTTCGTAGGAACACAATTCCACGGTATTCTTTCCCTTCAACCGTTTGGAACACGGAAAGGTGAATAGTGTTTCATAGGAAGCTGGTGCAGTAGTACTGATTCCATAGGATTAGAAACATCCACGCTGCTCATTTTTTGAGTGGAAGCCGAGGCAGCGGCTTCGCTGCCATGCGTTAGACAGGTTCTTGTGTTGTGTTTGCGGAATAAAAAATCAACCTATGTGTGGTGCGTGAGGTGAGGACAAGAGTAGTCACTGTGCAGCTGAATAAACAAATAGCATCTCATCTTGCCAAGCATGCTACTCTAAAAAACAAATATGTACATTTAAGTAGTCCATCCGAACACATTCTCTTGAGAGTTTCCTCCGGTTCGCTGTTCCATAGTTTTATACCTACATTCCTTTCCTATTCCTCTATTTTCATCAAGATCTATGTTTTCTGCCCTTTATTCCGACCGGAGCCTAAATATTTGGTATAAGGGCATGGGACGGTGGGTGCACCAGTGATACAGCACCATGTCACGTAAGCAGGGGCATAAAGTGGTGATTCATAGTTTGTTGCCCGAGAAACAAACATCCAAGAAACATATCTGGGTTGGTCCCATTTTTGTTCCTCTAGCCACCTACTCCTATGTGTGGATAGCAAATCTAGTCCTGGTCATACCACTTGTGTGCAGCGTTACCCTATATTTCCCTTTTCGACCAAGAGACCGGTTGGATGACCGATCTGTACTACTTTCACCCCTTTCCTTCCTGTTTGTACCAAGTCCGATGTACATACTAAATTCCCCACCCCACTTTATTTCTTGTTTGAACCAAGTACTCCCTCCGTCAAGAATTACTTGTCATCAAAATGGATGTGTCTAGAACTAAAATACATATAGATACATCCATTTCAATGACAAATATTTTCAGACGGAGGAGTCTAGATCGACTCCATGAAGTAGCTTTACCTCTAACAATAGAAGAAAAAAAAATAGGTGACGTTGGACCATCCGATCGAGAGGGCTGAGAGGTGAAAATGATGCACATGCAGCGGCGTGGCGAGCTGGGAAGTAGAGCTAAAGCGGTTTGAGCGAGATATACGAAGGTCGTCGGGATGTGGATAGGTGGGGGCGGGAGGCGGATCCGCCACGAGCAGCAGCAGAAGGATCGGAGGACCTCCGTGCGGCGCTCGGCGAGAGATAATGGTGCGGCCAGCGGTGGGTCTCCTCCTCACTGTCGTCGATGGCCTAAACGCTGCCCTCCTCCCTTCACGGCGGAGGGGATACGTCCGGATGTGTAACCAGCGGTGAGGATAGAAAGCAGTGTTTTTGAAGGAGAAAAGCAGTGTTACTACCCCTATCTTGTTTAGATCTGGAGAGGATGAGAGTATGTGAATAGAGCAACCCTAGCAAGCAAGCACGGAGGCTCGGCCTATATATAAGTAGTGGGGTAGTTTTCCTTTTTCACTCCATCAAAACAATCGTTTAAAATTGTGTACTACTACATGCCAGGTCGCGGTTTTTTAGTTGTTGATTGTTTTTTGAGATAGCTACCCGCTTGTTCCAAGTGGTGTTACGGTGTGCCAGGTCGCACTTTGTATCGTTCAAGTCTGGTACTACAAGTCCCTCCATTAAATGAACAACCACCCCCTCGTAAAAATTGTGAACAAGCCCACGGCTAAAATTAGCGGAAACATGGGTTGCCCCAACATGCATTATTATTTATATTTTCTACTCCCTCCTTTCCTAAATATAAGTCTTTTTTATTAGCCACACCTAAGACAAGAATTTTTTATTAGCGATGAACCCCACATGTCATAGACACAAAAATTGTGGCAAGATTCCCTTAGGCAAGCCAAAGTGTGTCTAACAATTTGAGCAACTCAGGTTAGGCAAGTGTGGCAAGTGTGGGAAAAATAATGTGGCAACATAAGACAAACATAGTCACAATCCAAACAGCCCGTAATTTTTGTGACATGCATGAAAATTTGGTTAGTTAAATTTATAGTCAAAATTTGGCAAGGTGCATCAAATCAACACATGCAAGTATCAAAAGGAAAGTCATGGCATGCATGCATGCGTTGTACTCCCTCCATTTCCAAATATAAGTCTTTTAGAGATTGCAACAAGTGACTACATCTGAAGCAGAATATGTCTACTCCTACATCTGAAGTAGCCCATTTGAAATGTGTAAAAGACTTTTATCGAGTGAAGTGCTTTGATGTGTCGCGTCAACTCGTACAAGACCGAGAAATTTGATTACTCGACGCCCTCTCCCTCACGGACTGAGCTCCGGTGCCTTAGCTGCACCTGCCTTTGGCTGCATGGCGGAAGGGCCAACCACTGTTGGGCCCACCTGTCATAGGCATAAAGCAGGAGCGATAAGTAAACTTTAAGCTACGCTATCCCTCCCGCACGAGGTGGACGGACATGAAGCGATGGATTCGATCTTTGTAGAAGTAGGAGTAGCATCATTGTTCGTCTTCTCGAAGAAGCGAAGAGCCAAAGCGCAACCCGAGCGTGGCACCGTTTCCTCACAGGGTCACCAATGTTTATACTCATTGCATTGGTTGATACTCATTCTGCATAGGTCCACGCGCTTAGCACCATTTCCTCCTGGGGTCACCAATGTTTATTTGATAATTAATAGCATTGCATGAAATGAACTAGCCATTGCAAGTCATTAAAAGCATGCACACCTCTCATCTCTTATTGGTTGATATGTCAAGAAACAAGAAACAAGGTAGAAGTTAATGCACGCGCCTAAGTGTTTTGGGACTATTTGGTTTTAAGTAAGATGACTTACACACCTTAGGCGGAGGGGTAGTATAGACCTGTAAACCGGAAAGGAGTATTTGCCTTTCTAGAGATTTCAACAAGTGACTAGACTACACCGTGTGCAGTACCCCCTCCCTTCCGGTTTATAGGGCTCAAATCTCAAATCTCATGAACCAAGGCATTTTGCGATTGGAGGAATGTATCTCGTACTTTACAAAACTATCCTAATTAAACTCATGCATTAATTACGTAGTTCTCTCGTTTTCCTCTCTGCCTTGGTGGCGGTGCACAATATTGAGCACTCCTATATGACTAGCCGCTCTATCTACATGCGGGACATTTCAAAGCATCCGGGCCCGCGTGCCATCCACCAAATCACAGCGAGGTGCTATAGTCGAGACTCACCTGTCACCCCGGTGTGGCCATCATGACCCGTCATATCACAAAACCCACACCTTTACCAGCAGTGGTAAGGTGGCCTCCAAGTTGGACTGGACGAAGCAACCATCATTTCTTTGGGCAGCTCGTTCAAGCCCTTTCTTCCCTTTCTTGAAGAAAACCTCACTCCAGGCTACTCACTTCGCCATTTTCTTACATACCCGCGAAGGAAAGGTGGGCGAATCAGTTATGCTGCTATATTTTCATTCCAAGAATCTTCTTTTTGCGAAGCATAACCGATTCTCATCCTATTCTTTTCCCGTTTTCATTGCGATTGTGGTTTCCTTTCGATTGCTTTTTGTTTGTCGGTTCATTGATGGATCACGGAGCACTAGGCAAAGAGTTGCGGCGGACAACCCACTAGAGACAGCGATCTCGAGAAGCGAGCACCGACCAACGAGTTGACCATGTTGGCGGGCCAACCCATGGAGCGAAGAACTCCAAGAAACAAGCACCGGCCCAAGAGTTGAGGGCGTTGGCGGACGAACTCCTCAAAGAAAGTTGGAAGAACAGCAAGGGCCCCCCGTGCCTACCCGGGAACTCGATTGCCACCTATGTGAGGCTCAAGACCGAGTTTGAGGAGATAGTCGCCGTTGAAGCGGTATTCCCCAGCAAGGTGATGGCCCCATCGAGGGCGAGAGATGGCCCCGGAGGATGAGATCCCAGTGAGCTGCACAAGGTAAAAATAATGGCTTATTACCATAGTTGTGGTTTTGATTATTTGCAATGTGCTTGCTAATATGTTAGGGTTGTGCAGTGCGGTGGGCGTCCTTGATGATTCGATGTCGTGGCCCGTCTGTTGGCATCCCGGAGATCGATTCGATGCGCTGTCCATCCTGTGGACATCGCCCGAAGATCGATTCGATGTCGCGATCGATCCTGTGGACATCGCCCGAAATCGATTCCCATGCCGATGTCCTTCTTTGTGGTCATTGCAGAGATCGATGACAAGAAATAGTTGGTCGCGCTAATCCTTGAGGTAGTTTGCATTGCCCTGTGTTTAATTACCGAGCGATGCGTGTTATGAAACCATCTTAGGGCTAGTGCACTTGTCTTGTGTGGGCGGATCTTGCTACTTTTGTTTGATAGTGAATCATGCGAACCCTCTCCGAGTTATGGAAGCAGATGTATCCTCACCAGCTTTTGATGTAATATATGGCATGCTTAGATGTAAGTTTGAACTGTTTATCATATCAGCAGGGCTTGTTTGATGATTCTTGGTGTTAGTAGGCTAGCTCTTGTGCGAGCTATAGTACTTGCAAAACACTCACCGAAGAAAGCGTTGGGGCTGATGAGCTCGTGGTATGCTTATACTTATCCCTTGTCGATCGACCAATAGCCTAGCTCCTAAAATTGTAGGCTTAGCGATCGATCGGACAATAGTCGACATACATTCAGGCCTCATTTGGTTCATAGGGTAGGAAAATCGTAGCAAAAGTACAGAGAACGTGCAACACAAAATCATAGCGGTCTTGAGGCGTACTCCTCCGTTCCAAAATAGATGACCTAGGCGGGCTAGTTTGGCCTAGTGGGTTTTAGTGATATGGCGTGAGTGCAGTGCCGTCCGGTCTTTGCGTGTGGTAGCAGTATTGCGGGTGCAGTAAGTTTTCTTGAAGAAGCGGAATTCAACGAAGTCATGATGGTTCCTTCGTCCGAACAACTTACGATGGGAAAGGTTGGGCCTGCGATCGACGGGGTAGACCAGGATAATTTTGTGCATGGCGGTGGACCGGGATGGTCGGCGTCCCACATGTCGGTGAATGAAAGTATTCTTTCGATATAGAGGGACGAACAGCAGTATTCATTGTTTATTTTTTATGAAAGCTATTGTCTCCTTTATTCTGACGGAGGAGTGTGAAACCTGACAGCCAATGAACTTGGCATGTGCACCACTCCCTCCTTCCTCATGTAATGCCCAGATTACAGACTTTTCTCACTTTCTCTCTATCTATTTCCTCTCAAATGTTTTTACCTTTCTTTTTTAAGACACATTGTTTTTATGCCTTTTTAGAATTATTATTTTTATACCTAGGAGCACGTGTAGAGGCGGGCTCTTGCAGGCCCACTCCTTGACTTTGTCAATGCTCTCTCTCCTCCACATAAGAGTACTACTCCCTCCGTTCCCAAATATTTGTCTTTCTAGACATTTCAAATGGTTACAACATACGGATGTATGTAGACATATTTTAGAGTGTAGGTTCACTCATTTTGCTTCGTATGTATTCACTTGTTGAAATCTCTAGAAAGACAAATATTTAGGAGCGGAGGAGTACTTGCTGCATGCATGCGGGCAGGTGGCGTTTTGAGGGCAGGCGGTGAGGCGGGCTCGAGGCGGTCGGACTCGGCATGGCCCACCTCACATTATCACCATATATTTCTTGGAGTCCGTGCACGGCGGTGAGGCGATCTCTTCTTCCTCCCCATTTCTCTCTTCTCGGTGGCGCTTGCTTGACGATTAGATTTCGACTATCGACGGTTTATTCAATTCGGTCCCACATGTCGGTGAAATTGCAAGACAACTCGTGTCCCCTCTGGTGAGCGGCGTGCGAGCCGGACTGTCGGGGTTGCGACGCGTACGAGTCGTAAGTGTGCCGCCTTTTCCTTTAGAACTTGCAAAGCGTAACATTTTCACGCGATCGATCGATAGAAATCCAGAAAAAAATGGCGAGGCGGTGCTTTCCGCTCGTTAGGTGGGCTAGTTCGAGTGATATGGCGTGCTACTGATGCGTCCACTTGCTCCATTTTATGTAAGCAAGAGTTTACACTCTTACGCGGGAGGAGTCGAAACACCGCGGATCTGATTTTGATCGAGGATAACTGTTCCTGCCAAATAATGGAGGATTGTTAGCGATTATAGCATGATAGTTAGGGCATCTCGGCGCTGGCCCACAAATTTACACGGCATCTGTCGAGGACACCGATGGATGCCATCCGATGCTGCCCACATACCTTTCAACAACTATATGAACTAACGGACGAAATTCGTGCAAACAAAGCAAATTTCAAATTGACGGATGAAATTCATTACATTTGAGAACTTTTCCTATAAACTGGATGAAATTCATTACATATTTCGCATAAACCATACTAAAACCTCGTAAACCTAATCTAAGCGATTGCGGGCCCGACCACCATGTCCGACCATGAACCCGAGAAAGCCGGCCATTGCCTTTGCCTCCTCCTTATCCGCCTCGATAACCTCCTCCTCCGGAGCACAAGGTTATGAAGATTTCCGCCTCCATGTCGCCATCAAGCGGCTAATCGGCCACCGATTTTTATCCCACCAAGCTTGGCGTCGGTGAGTGGAGGCGGTGGCCTTCCTAGGACCAGGCGGTGGCGACCTACCGTGTACTACTCTTCCTCGCTGCCGGCTGCGCGTGGTGTGTGCAACTTCGTGGTCGTGGCGGCGGGCGGGGGCCGGCAGCGATCTCCTTCATCTGCTCCTGCGAGAAATCGTCCAAGAGAGCTTTGGGCGCGCGCGGGCGGAGCCACCGATGTCCTTCCTCTGCTCCTGCGACGATCGTCCAAGAGATCTTTGGAGTGCCGGAGGCCATGGTTGGAGTGGTGCCAACAAAAGGAAGGACGGAGGAGAATGAGTGTGGGTCTTTGGCTATGGCTGGGGCTGGGGCTCAAGTTAATATAGCGGGCGAATGGCAATGAGCCACGGCAGACGGATGGACGGCTAGCAGCGGAGTAGGTTCGTCGGCAGCCGTGGTGTCATTAACGCGGAGCAGTCGCTTGCACCGAGATGCCGCGCGGGTGGCGCTCTCTCGACCGGCGCGTTGCTGCAGTGCCGGCGCCAGTGAGAGGTCGCGTCGGGCGTGAATGTGGATGCTGCTTCAGTGACTTAACCGCAGGTGCGTTGTCTCACTAACATGTGGGCCCAATGGGCATCAGGCCCGCATGTCAGTGACACACCAACTGCACCTGCAGTTAAGGATGGTGAATGCGGCATTGACGTTCTGGAGTGATGGTGATCGTTTCAGGTGGGAAGCGCTCGCTAGCGATGGAAGGGGTTTCGGTAGGCCAGGGCGGTCAGACGCTGGCGTGGTGGTAAAATGTGAACTCATGGATGACGAGCCTTTGAAGCGTATGCGGCACGTATTGACAACCAGGCGTCCATGCAACGGCTCTTGTCGCCAGCTGGCATTCGATAACCACCATTAGACACCACACAACCATACATAACTTATGAATAATGGACAAATAGATCAGACACACACTCGTGTGCAGTGGCACTATGATCGGTTGCTCACGATAGTACATACTCCGCACCATAGTACCCTCTCTAGCTAGGCTGTTTTATAGATTGTCGTTGTGATGGACGATATACATGAGCAAGGCGCAGAGTCACGAGTACGACCGTTGGTGTTGAGCCATGTGAATACATGCTCGGTGTTCGCGGAGGCCTCAAGGAAACTTCTAAACAGTAATGTCACATACGCATAATTTTGGTTTTTATTTCTTTCTTCGCTGACAGGTAGGCCCGCATAGATAGATAGATAAAGAACACGAGCTGATGAGGCGCATGCGGACTGTTTGACTGGACAACTATGTGGGAGGAATTTGAAGATGCCAAGGCCGAATGGGCGGTAGAGCAAGAAAGGTGGCCAAAGCCGCCTGAGAGGAAGCGGAAAAGTCGAAAGCACTCAAGACAAGAGGCCCTCCGCCGCAAGAAAGAAAAAGGGCCTTGCATTGCTGCTGTGGAGAGGTCGGCGGAGATCCAAGCACGGTGGGGTGTCGCCGACAAAGCCGGAAAGGAGAACGATGGCGTCTGGCCAGCATGTGAGAAGTAGTAGTACTAGTAGTTAGTGTGTGTGTGCCTGTGTCTGAGTACGAGCATGTACCAATACTAGTACTAGTTACTACTGTAGTTTTTAGAGCAAATTACTAGTACATTAGCCTAGACTAAATGGAAAAATTCCTATCCTAAGCATCAAATGGCATCTCTTTCTCTATAGGAATTGAGATGCATGTCATCTCACTTCCTATGATTTTCATATTCCTATCCTATGAACGAAAGGAGGCCTCTGTTGGAGTAACTACTGTAGCTAGCGATCTTTGCTGGTACAGTAGTTTTCTTCAAGCGAATTCAACGAAGTCATGCTGGTTCCTTCGTCCGAGCAACTTCAAAGTGGGAAGTGGGCCTATGATTTGACGGCTCATTAGTCATTGTTACTGCGGCGGGATGACCAGGGTGACTCCCTTGGAGTTCTGCATGCATGGCAAGTGGACCAAGATGGTCGACGTCCCACATGTTGGCGAACGGAAGTATTCTTTCCGATATCGAGGAGCAAGGAAACCGCGTGGTATAGTATCACTGCTGATTGGTTCGCAAAAAATAGTATCACTGCCGATTTATAATTATTTTTATTTACGATGAATGCTAGCGTTTCAACTCTTCGACGAAGGGTGCCAAACACGACGCGTCTTTGGATGTCCCACGTCGGCGAAAGGAGTGGGACATGAACAGCGTGGTAGAGCCAGCAAAAAAAAAAACAGCGTGGTAGGCGTCTCCACTTCTTCCACTTACGGGTGGAGACCACTGCGTAGTAGTACTTAGTGGTATGAGCGATACAAAGTGCGACACGGAGAGAAAGACACGTCTAGTTGGAAGGTCTCGGGGCATACGTAAACAAATATAAAAGTTAATATGTGCCTCCAACTAATATAGTAGTAGTAGAGTACTTGAGCACGTACTCCATAACATCACCGTGCATTGCACGTACAACATTAGTGGTAGTATGTAGTAAGAGACAAATGCCGCCTAAGAGTTCCCTTCTCGACCTACTTTTGGGTGTTTGGTAGAGTGTATGGAGGGTGCATGAGTCCACACTAGTTTAGCACAAATACACTAGAAGCATGCATGAAGAGAGCATGCATGAAGAGGGTGTTGAGTTGAGCATGCATGAAGAGGAACAACTATCTTTGAGTCGAGAAGCGCAACCAAACACACCCTATATGCCACGCATGTTCATACCATTTGTGCCTTTCTACTTCACTTACTGCGCTACATTACTCAGGTTCGTCGTCCACTCCACAGGTACATGTCCGTCTCGTAGTTCAGTCCACGTGTTCTTCATATAGATGGAGCGATCCTTGCATAACACGTGCACCTTGATGTCTCGCGTGTTGGCAAAAGGATGAACAAAGCTCACGTAAAAAAATAGAGTGGAAGAACATAGATTACGGACGACCGAGAAGGAGCAAGGAACCTCGTGGTGGGCGTCTCGCACTCATAATATTTAATATTATTCAGCGATATAAAATTAACCAATCATCTCCACAGTGGATTTGGAAGAGTACGAAACACGGCAGCCCAGTGTAGTTACATCATACTAGTACATGGCTAACCCACGCTATCACCATATTTCTTGGCTTCCGTGCGACACCTATCTCTAGTAATTCAGCAGACTGTATCGCTTCTCCCTCCTCGTCTCTATCAAAGTGCGCCGGGCTGGCGTTTCTGCCGTCTATTGAGGTCGGTTAACTATCACATGTTAGCGACATGCCAAGAGCATTCTAAAAAATTCCTTTCACGTTCCATTTTCAAAAGAAAAAATCCTTTCACGTCTGAATTTGCTGTATGCTTTGAGCAACTTGCATGTCCTATCTGCTCTGTTTGATACTCTAACTTAGCTAGAGGTTAGACTAACTCATGACTAACCCTGAACTAACTATAGCCAAAGAGGTGTTTGGGTGACAGGGTTAGATTGACAATAAACACACTTCATGGAGAGAGAAAAGTGATTTTTCAGTGGTCCCAATGAGAACTATCTCCGATTAGCACCTCTTGGGTGGGATAGTTTTTTGGTGGGTTCGGTGCAACTTGCTCCAATTTAAACCCTCATGCTTGGATACTTTAGGGCTATTTGAGCCCCAACTAGCTCAAACTAACTCTAACCCATGGATCCAAACAGGGCCTATGGCCGATCTCGGCCTTGAAGCGATCGCGTGCCGAAGCGGCGCTCTCTTGGCCGTCGCGCCACTTCAAAGCCGGCGCCGGTGAGAGGTCGCCTCCGCTCGGCGGGCATTAATGCGCTTGGCGCTCAGGAGGCGCTGACCGTTTCACGCGGGAAGCCTTGCGGCAGCAAGGAGTATAGGTTTTGAACCGTTTGGTGTAATCTTGGTAGTTTGCAAAACTACTCAATTATTACACTCAGTTTCCTAAGAAATTGTGGTAAAAGCGTTACTCCACAGCCGCTTCCTTCTCCTTCCTCTTCCACCGCCGCATGCGTCCATGCTGGAAGCGACGAGTCAACCCTTATATAGGAGTGCTAGCACAAAAGATGCATGCATGACCACTAAAATTTCCATATTAAAGCGCCGCTCGGCGAAGTATGGCGTATGTTGTTACCTTGGTCGCCCATGGCTACCAGCGCGGCGACGAGAGAAGAAGCGGCGGGAGGGAATGAATGCAGCTACTGTTTGGGTTCGCCTTCCGGCTTAAATAAATGCGCAGCATCACGTGTACCCGCGGGTGCACAAATTGTAACATACTCGTGTCTACTTAAGTGGGCGTCACGTAACTGGTGGTGTGTGTGTGAGAGAGAGAGAGATTCTGAGAGACAGAGTGCGTGTGTGCGACTCTACTCTTCGGACATGTACTCAACCTTTTGCATCGGGATATAAGTATAATGGTATTTACTTTAGCTAGTGATTTACGTGGCCATGTTAGCGTGGTTGTGTCAAAAAAATGTCACTTCCTGCTCGTGATTTGCGTTATATAATTACAAGCAAGATTCTCGTGCATTGCACAGAACATCATATATGCATTTTTTACAAAACACCTGTTGTGATTGACCCATGCAGGAGTAATCCCGTGTGTAAAAACTAATGATATCTCAAAAAATTTATAGGAAAACTGGTATCTCGAGAATGTCATCGAAAAAATGAAAGATGAGAGATAAGGCGAGGAGGAGTGGGCGTGGTGGTGGTGGTGGTGGAATGGGCGGAGGCATGGGGATGGGCCGGCGCGGTGGCGGTGGCAGCCACCATGCATGCTAGATTGTTCGAGACTTATTCCTTTTTAATTGCTGAGCAATGAGGTTGCGGGAGATAATGATGTGGAGAGAGGTGCGGGTATCTTTTGTAAAATTATCATAGTTTGCTTTCTATCCGTGGATATAGATCATAGATGCGTATTACAAGATGGCAGGCACACCATCATCGCCAACTTGTTTTTTATAAGGGTACAGATGATAAGTTTGTTGACTACTAAAGTAAAGTGGAATTTGTCCATGTTATGCAAGTAAATAAAGGTGATTGTTTATCATACGGGTAAGGTTGGATGAAGAGTGGTAGGAACAAATGCTCCGCCTAGAGCATGTGTGTGTGAGATGGAGTCTTAGTGTGTGTGTGGGGTGTGTGTGTGTGTGTGTCTGTGTGTGTGTGTGTGTGAGAGAGAGAGGAGAGAGAGATGGAGTCTTAGTTTGTGTGTGTGTGTGAGAGAGAGAGAGAGATGGAGTCTAAGTGTGTGTGTGTGGGGGGGGTGCATGCGTGTGTGTGTGTGTGTTTGTGTGTGTGTGTGAGAGAGATGGAGTCTTAGTGTGTGTGGGGGGTGTGTGCGTGCGTGGTGTGTGTGTGTGTGTGTGTGTGTGTGTGTGTGTGTGTGTGTGGGGTCCTCTGTGGCGGATGTAATTTAAGTGTGCATGGCTTCATCATAGAGAGGTGATGTGTATGGCGAGAGGCCACCAGCGATGGGGTGCGAGAGAAAATGCCCGTAGAGAGGGAAGAGAAGGTGCGTCTTGGCGTGAGAGGAGTCGACATCGAGAGAGCGTGTTTGTTCGAGAGACACCGAGGAAGACTACTATATATCGATGGTGCATATGTAGGCGGGAATTAAACAAAGGGATGGTCTTATTGGTTTGGGGATATAGGGGAAGAGTGAGAGGCGGGGGGGGGTAGCTAGAAGGAGATTGTTAAGTGTGAGTGTGTGTTTTACCCATCCGGCGGAAGTTATGTGCACAAAGAGGAGAAGCGATTCGATGTGGCGTTAGATTGAGGGTAATTAACTACGTATGGAGACATAGAGACCTTGAGCGTGCATGTGTGAGAGGTATACATGTATCGTGGGATGTGTGTGTGTGTGTGTGCATATGATCGAGATAAAGAAAGAAGACATAAGTCATAAGATCAACGACATGGGAGAGCGGATCGGTATGACAATATGCATGCATGTGAGAATGCAGGGAAGAAGGCCCGACAATTGAGCATGTGTTTTTGTCTTTAAGAGATAGTGGCGTGGGCTGGAGCATGCATCTATGGCGGCGAGGGGTGAGGCGCAGCGATTGTGCAAAGAGATCAACCTATAAATGCATATGTATGGAGAGACATATATAGTGTGGGTGATAGGAAGCAAGACTCCGTGCGAGAAAGAAATGTTGTGGAGAAACTACAGATAGATACAGAGATGGAGATGCTAGCTAGAGGGACATCCGCTAGTTTGGGTGTTGGAGATGACCGTCGGGTGGTTCAAAGGGTGAAGTTATATATGTGTGTGAGAGGGCACTTGACTGCATGTAGAGAGAAACATATGTAGTGTGCGTGATAGGAATCAAGAGTGAGGCGAGAAAGAAGGTTGATGGAGAAAGCAGATAAATAGAAAGATAAAGATGCTAGCTAGTGTGCGTTAGAGATAGGAGTCGAGTGGATCAGAAGGCTGGGTTATGTGTGTGGGTGTGAGAGAGATAGAGAGAGGGTGCATGTGAGTCACATACAAACAGATATCAGAGAGAAATGAGATCGGAGAGGCGGAGTTTTGTGTCTGAGAGAGAAAGATATTTCACAAGAGTGATAGCTAGAGAGACATATGAGGGGCATAAGATATCTCTAGGGAGAGAGGGTGTGTGTGAGCGACATACAAGAGAACAATGGAGAAATATGAGACCACAGGAGACAGAGTTTGTGTTTGTGTGTGAGAAAGAGATATTGAAGAGGAAGAGTCGTGGGTTCTCATATCTAAGGAGGCGAAAGACATCTCTGTATGAGGGGTGTGTGAGTGGCACACATGGGAATAGTAGAGAGAAATGAGACCCGGAGACAAAGTTTTGTGTTTGTGTGAGAGAAAGAGATTCCACATGGAGAATCATAGTTAGAGACACATAGCAGGGGCGAGATATACTTAGAGAGAGATAGAGTGATGAAGGTCGAGGGAGAGTACCGTCGGTGTGTTCTGAAGATAAAAGATCATTGTCGACATACTGGTATACGAGAGATACGAGAGGCGATGAGCGTATAGGTCGAGAGAGATAGTCCTATATAAGCATGAGTGATAGCTATATGAGGCGAATATCTGGATTAAAGGGATTCAAATATTTAAAGCTGGAGATCACGACATCGATAATATCATAGCATAAATTGGTGTATCAAACATGCATATTCATTTGAATTTGGGCACCGTGTAATGTTATATAGTTTATCAATATTGGTGATCCATAGATTCTTCAATTACAAACAATGCATGGTTTATATGCAATTAATGTCTAAGCGGGATTACACTATATGTTGCGTGTGTGAAACACATTATACATGTTTGAGAAGTTAAAAAACCGCATGAAACACACATTAATTGGAGCAGTTAGCGAGGAATGCATACATTGGATTTCAACATAAAGTGGTTTCAAATATTTGAAAATCCAAATTGATGGATACAACCTTATGAATCTGAGATCATGCCATTTGTAAACCATATTTATGTATAAATGGTGTTGTGCTTTTGAAAGTATATATAAAAATGATGTATATAGAATGTAATTCCAATTGAAAATGGATCCCTTGAAAAAATAGAATACAAGCGGGATTGAATTGAGTTGCACAGTAAGCGTGCACTCTGCAAAATTTGAGCAAGCGGGGAAAGTCGTAGTAACCACGAAACCAAAATCTGCGAGATGGAAATCACTCGCCTATCCACGCCACGCATAAAGCCTATCTGCTGGATTTCTATAGGTTTCGATAGGGGTAGGTTTGTAATTTCACCCAAACGTGGCGTAACCGCCTCTCACCGGATTCATACGGTGGGCGCCAAAACACAGTGTGTCCTCGGCAAATCGACTCCTCCCGATTCATATTCATACGGTGGGCGCCAAAAACAAACTCTAAATCGGCAAATATTCGGTGTATGTGAGATTACCGTCCTATCCCCAACCGACTAATGTTGTTGTGATGTAGTAGAAATTTGAAATGGGGGCTAAGTTTGTAAATTTCCTCGCATTTGAGACAAGCGCGCCCTGAATACATGGTTCCCCTTCCTCTCTACCTCCCTTTTCCCCATTCGTACTCCGTGGGCGCCAAAACACCCTCTCCACCCCACCCTCCTCCGTCCTTGCCGTCCGCCACCCCATCCACCACCGTCCTCCTCCACCATGCGGAGCTGATACCCAGCCTTGCCGTCCATTACAAGAGATCGACCTCTCTCATCCATGCCTTGGACCGGGATCCTTGCATCCGTCCTCTCGCTTCATCCCGCCGTCGTCCACCTTGCGACACCGCTCCTCGACCGCTTTCCATGCCGCCGATAGCCATCGTTACCCTCCTAGATCTGCACCGTCAAATTCTCAGCACCATCAAATTCTGCAGGCGCCGCACCGGAGGTGGTACTCTTTCGTATCTGCTCAACTTATTTATCGCAGCAAGAAAATAGATCGCCACTGCTTTACTCTGATTTCTTGTCTTGGTTGCGAAGTTGCCTTTGTCGGTTTGCACCTTTAGATCCGCCATGGCACGCTCAACACTATACTCCCAATGCTTATGGTTTTCCCCTTTTATATTCCACACTAGTTAAATCACGATGACTAAATTTCAAAATTGGGTCGGTCGATTTTTGAGCTTCGCGGAGTTCGCCGTCGATCGAAGGGGCTCGGGTGGTTGTGGGGCCTTGCGAACGAAGAAAACTCGGCGGGTGGGGGTTGGGCGCGGGTGGGGGTGGGGTGGCGGAGGAACACAGGCGGTGGGGGCGGTGGTCCGCCCGGCTGACCCGTCTGCGGTGTTCTGTATGGGAAGAATCGAGAGCGAGGAAGAAGAAGGGTTAGGAGGCGTAGGATCTTCATCCAACCGCTTTGAAATGGTCGAGAGACAGTGGGAGTTGCATTCTTAATGTGCTCTGGTTCATCATGTGTGGGCCTGCGCAACCAACATTTTATTATCAAAATCTGCTTGCTCTTCTTTACCATGTTCGATAGAGCTGGCCTGTTACGTGATCGATAGGCTTTCAATTACTAGCGGCAATACAACACCGTATTTTCAAGCCAGTTCCACTTTCCGATTTATATATCGTGGTTATGGTGTACCCTTGTTATGTACACTATGATCTGCCTAGTTGTTGTGTGCTCTTGTTATCATGGTTTGGCAATAAACTCTCTATCGATATATTATGAACCTATCATCTGCTAGCTATCCTTACTACGGAGCCTATTTTTGTGTACTTGTGCCATATTATATAAATGCACGCACCATATTACAGCACACATGAGCTCTCTCATGAGAATCCGGTGATAGCACATAAGTGTTTACAGGCGCCCTATATTAGAATATCATCTGCATTACAAAGATAATCTCACAACTATTTATGTTTTCATGGTTCTCGAGATATTATCGCAATTAGAGTGAATATCAGAATCCATACGTCGGAAGAATATTGTGGAACACTGCAATGACTTACAAAATTGGCACCAAGGCATTGAGTGCCATTCGGAAGCAATGAAACTCGTCGCTCCCCACTGTTGATTCTTGTTGAGAATATCATCCTAATGACTATTCTAACCTCGAGAGTCAAAAGCGGATGGCATGTCCTGTTCACCCATCAAGGTGCCTGTTCTAATTTGGCAAGGTTTTATTGATTGCGTATCTTGCATATGTTGTCTTGCATTTCTTCTACTTTGTTGCACCGCCATCCGCTTAGTTTACTCATCATATAACTCGAGATGCCATGCCCATCCATTATCAATACATATTCCATCTGTCATCATACCATGTTTTTCACTCAAATGTTGTTCTTGTGCATCGGACATCAAAAGGAAGAGGGTGATTGCGAACTTGAAGGAGCACCAGCAAAGTCCTTGAAAAAGCGTGGTGGTCTTGGAGAAATCAGGAGCGCCCACTTATATTGGTTGTACAACCGGTGACACAAAACATAGGACCGACTCCAGCAGACTGTACCCATACTTCACTTGGCCACACCACTAGCCCCACCACACAGGACCTGCACTCTAGCAAAAGGTATACCAATTTCATTTGCCATAGCACCAGCCGTACCACAGAAAAATCCCTCCGACAAAAAAGTACAACAAGTCCACCGGCGAAGACCTATCCCAAGCTGCAGAGGCGGCCAATTCCTGCAGATTGGAACCCCATTCCATTTATTCCCAGTTTAAAGACAATGCTTTCAATGTTGTTAGGGACTACGTGCATATATTCCCATCATGGGAAGATTATAGTGAAGACAAACACCATTTTCACATCTTCTGTCCAACTTACGTGTAAGTGCTATTATTCATGGTTATTATTTTCCTGTTTTCTGCTGATCGAACACATCAATGTTTTACATTACATTGTTGTAACTAGGCGAGGTCAATCTGGATAGTCATGAAGAGCAAAGCTTGCTTGTGCTTTTCAAGGAAGCATTACAGCGATGTCGGTGTTACGAGAAATCACACTTTGATGGCAAGTCTATAAATGAATTTCGGTGAAGTCTCTGTGCTAAATTTAGAAGACATTGAATGGAAAAACCTTGTTATGCCTTGGTCTCGTTCCGGGATGAGGTACATCTATGAAATCACATGACAATTTGAACTTCTACTTTTCGCATGTGCCTTACGGATCTTTTTGCAGGAAATCTGCTCGAAGAAGAATTCGGTTTGAAAAAACGACGAGGATATCGCAAATATGCTGCCGCTGCTTTGCTCTTGTTAGTACTGTTGTCTGTATCCTTTGTACTTGCATACATACCTGGTTCATTATGTGACAGCAGTATGCATGATAGCTTGCTTATCAATTGTTCGCTCCAAATTATCTGATCTGTATGAATGGTTACATTAGTGTAGAATATATCCAATGCCAATGAATTTTTTTAGCTCTGCATTGTTCTTGTAAGTACATGTTGTCCTTTATCAGTGTACTTATATTGACAGGTAGTTGTTCATGTACCATCACTCTGCAGCTTATTTTCCTTTACCCTCCATTTTCTACACATCAGATCTATATTTACTCTTACCATAAGGTTGGTAGTGAAGAAGTTTAGCTGTGCATTGCTCTTGGATGTGCCTTTTGCCTGTATCCTGCACATACATTTATAGCTACTTGGTTATGTAGCATCACTCTTCATCTTATCTTAAATATTCTCCATTTTTCGTATATTATCACATCTATATTTACTCTTAACAAAATGTAGAATAAAGGCAATGCTTATGAAGAAGATTACTGTGCTAAACTTCTTGAATTGCCCCCATCGGCATGGACAAGGGTTTTATAGAGCTGTCTTCACCGATAATGTAAGTTTGTCCTTCTCAAGCCTTCAAACTTTGTTGTGTATATTTGGTTAGACATGACTGCAACAGCTGTTTATTTTGGTGTTTGCATCAAATTGCATGTTTAAAGTTTATTATGTACGTAAACAAAAGTTTGTCCTTCTCAATTTAAGTTTTCAGTTGTACAACCAAGTTCCTTCTTCATACCATGTAAATTAAATATCTGAGCAAGTGATCTTCTTTTGCCTTTGCATGTATGCCTCATTCTTCATCAAGTAATCCAGTGGTGTGGTCAACTGATGTCTACTACACAACCTTCTTCTTGTAGGCGTTGTTGGGCCTGCAAGTGCACAGGTTTGTAGGACAAGTAGCAAATTTCCTCAAGTGGATGACCTAAGGTTTATCAATCCATGGGAGGCGTGGGATGAAGATGGTCTCTCTCAAACAACCCTGCAACCAAATAACAAAGAGTCTCTTGTGTCCCCAACACACCCAATACAATGGTAAATTGTATAGGTGCACTAGTTTAATGAAGAGATGGTGATACAAGTGCAATATGGATGATAGATATAGGTTTTTGTAAACTGGGAATATAAAAACTGCAAGGTAACTAATGATAAAAGTGGCGTAAGCGGTATTGCAATGATAGGAAACAAGGCCTAGGGTTCATACTTTCACTAGTGCAAGTTCTCTCAACAATAATAACATAGATAGATCATATAACAATCCCTCAACATGCAACAAAGAGTCACTCCAAAGCCACTAATAGCGGAGAACAAGCGTAGAGATTATGGCAGGGTATGAAACCACCTCAAAGTTATTCTTTGGATCAATCTATAAAAGATTTAGTACTAGAATA
>JAHIAM010002805.1:0-40809 GCA_021605205.1 Aegilops longissima
GGCTGGGTTTCTTTATTTGGTTTAATTTTGAAAAGCCCTTTTGGGTTTAGTGTTTTTTTTGGGGACCCATTTGCCCTTTTTCCCCGGTTTTTTTTGGGGGGGGCGGTTTTACGGGTCCCCCAAATTTTTTGGGGCCCCTTTATGGGCCCCGGAGGAGCTAAATTGGGAGCAGGGGCCCCGGGTATAAAAAAAGTTTTAACCCGGAGGGGGCCCCGGGTTTGGCCTCCCTTCCTGGGGGTTTTCCCCTTGAAACCCCCAAAGTTTTGGGGTGGGGGGCCCCCCCAAAAATTTTCAGTAAAAGGGGGAAAAAGGGGGAGGGGTTTTGGGGGGGTCATTGGGGAAAGCCCGGCCCGGGGCGCTTGGGCTTTTAAAAAGGGGGCCCCCAAAATAAAATTGTGGGGGGGGGTTCCCAAAGGGGGGGCGGGATGGGTTTTGGGTTTCTGGGTTTTTGGGGCCCGCCCTCTTTGGATATTTAAGGCTCCCGGGGTTTTCCCTTTTTTTGGGGAATTTGCCCGGGCCCCGGGGCTTTTGCCCCGGGTTTTGGTTTTGGGGCCCCTTTTAGGCCCCTTTAAAGGGGTTTTCCCCATTTCCCCCTTTTTTTTGGCTTTGGGAATTGGGGGCCCCTTTTCGGGTTTTTGGGTTGGGTGGGGCGGGTTTACGGATTTTCCCCCTTCGGGGTTTTTTTAAACCCCCAGGAAAGTTTTGGGGCCCTGGGTTTTGGGGGAATGCTTCCCCAAACCCGTTTTGGGTTTTAAAATTTGGGGGAAATTGGTTTCCCATGTTTTGGGCGCATTGGTTTTTCCCGGGGATTTGTTTCGCCCCTTTAGGGAATTTACGCCTGTTTTTTGGGTTTCCCTAAAACCCCCAAAGGAAAATTTGAGGGGTTTTCTTTGGCTTGGTTTGGAAAAGGGGGGTTTGGGTAATTCTTGGGCGTGGGTTTTTGAAACCCCCCCGGGGGGGGCCAAATGGGGCCCCCCGTTTTGGTTTGGATTTTGGTTTTTCCTTTAATCTTGTACGGCATGAAGTGCCCTTGCGCTTAATAGTTTGGGTGGTATTATTCGGGGAAGGCCCCCTTTATTTGGGGTTTTTTGGATTTTTTTGTAAATTTTTAAAATCCCGGGGAGGTTTTTGGGAAAATTTTGCCCTGCCTCCCTCACTGCCCAAACGTTTGGTCCGCCATTTTAAAAACTAAGGAATTTTGGAAAACCAAAAGCATACCCTTTAAAACCCCAAAAAATTTCCATTGAGTTCATTCCCCTCTAAAGCCTGAAATGGCTTGATAACGCCAAAATCCTTCATAAAAACCCTTAAAATCTGATCCCGACAAATTAAAAAGCCGAAAAACTCCTTTCAAAAAGGCGGCCCGACCAAATACGGTCAAGATTGACGTTCCCCTTTTTCCTAGGAGGGGCTGGTCCCCATTCCATGGCCCCCAAACTCATAAAAATTCTCGAGGAAAGGCGGACTCGGGCACCAAACCCCCCGTGGTGTAAATAAAATAAAAAGGTTCTGAGTTCGAAGGAAAAAAGCCTAAACCCACAAAAAACACCAATCTTATGTCTACGGCTTAAGATTGAGACGCCTTTTCCCCTTCCTCCACTATTTCTTCTTTTCTTTTGCACGAAAATTGCCTTAAAGTTTTCTTAACACCTCGCTTTCCTTTGCCCCTAACAAGGACCAACCAAAAAGAAATGCTTCCTTGCCTCCCCCCCAATTCCCTTGAGATAAAGGATCTTTTCCAAACACAAAATCCCGGGGCCCCGGGGCAGCGTGAGACCCGTGCTCTGGCAATACCAAAGGGGAAAAAAAACCGGGCCCGGCGTTCACCAATCAAGGAAAAAATTTAACCATTCATTATTACCAAACATACATTTTCCCCGGGGCTGAACCCAAGCCCCAAAACCTGTTTCCAAAAATCTCAGCTTTTCAAAAATGAAATAAGGTAAAACCTGCTGGGATCAACCTTTCCCAAAAATGCTAGAATTTCCAAAGCAGCTGGAACACAAACAGCTCTGATTCAAAATGAAGGTTCTTAAATTCAAAACCTGGTATTTAGGGGTTTTAATAGTTGGTTGCCCTCTTTCAAATTACCTCCCTTTAAACTTGAAAATGACTACTGGGAAGCGTGAAACCTGTCCCCCACAATGCCGTTTTTGTCCAATATTTCCCCTTTTTCTGGAAAAAAAAAGGCTCCGGCAACGGAATTTTTAAAAATTGTTAAAAGAAAAAAGGGATGGAACATTTCCCCTCCAATACTTGCTCCCTCCAAAACAAAAACTAGTCCTTTAAGTTCCTTTCCCCCAAAATCCAAAATTCCAAAAAACAAACATTGTTTTTTCACCAAACATTTTATTTAATCAAACCATGTTTTTCCTTTAAAGAAACTTTCTGGTTTTTCCATGAAAAAGACTCCCCAGATAGGAGAACACCCCAGACCAATTTCTACAAGATTCGAAAAAAATTATAAACTTATTAAAAAAAAAGGATTTCCCTTTTTGGCAGAAAAAAGAAAAGGTTCAAATCATTAGATTCCAGAATTTTTGTGCAGCCGTGGAAGAATCTTTTAAAACTTACCCATTTTTCGAGATTTTAAACCTTTTTTCATAACATCCGGGGGGGAAAATTTAAATGATTTTTAATTAAATTATTGGAAAACAAATCCCCGCCCTCAAAAAAGGCCTGGAAATAAGCCAAAAGGCCCCCCGGGGGGGGAAAAAAACAATGCTCCGGAAAAAGGGGTTTTGCCAAGACATCTTCCTCCTGGGAAAAACAAAAAAGGCCTCAACCAAATTTTTTGGAGTTGAAAGAAACCGTCCTCAAGAAACCGCCGCTTCCCCCACAAGGTAAATAAAGCTAAAAAAAACAAAAACAAGGGTTGGAAGAAAGGTACCAAAAACAAACTGAATGGCCCATGGAAAAACACATGTATGTATTTTTGAAATCCCAAACAAGGGGGGGGAAAAATAGAAAACCATTTCTTAAGATTTTTCTATTTTAAAACCCCTCAAAAAAACCCCTCTTTCTCAACGAATAAAAAAAAGGCGAAACAAAGAGAAGAAAGAAAGTGGAAAAATTGGAACAAGGATGATGGAAGGGGAAAAAAATGGAAAAGCAATAAAGGGGGAACTTTGATTTTAAAGCTGGAAATTACTTAAACTACCCAAGATGTTAGGGAACCTTTTTTAAATGGGTGCCAAATAAGGCCTAATGAAACCCAACCTTAAAAGTCATAAAACCAGAAAAAAATTCTAACTGTCGAAAAAAAAACACAATAACAAAGGAAGGCACCAAAGGTGGGAACCCAAATGGCGGAAAAGCAACCGGCCAAAGTTTCCAAGAAAGACCGAACCAGAACCCTAAGAAAAGGGTTTCCCAAAAATCAAAAAACAAAAATTGGTGAAAAAGAGACAAACAATCAAGAAATCGAAAATTTTTCCACCACAAATTATGGGAAAACCTAAAAAACGAAACAAGTTAGGCAAGGATTGGATACGAAAAGGCAAAGAGGATTGCCAACCGAAAGTTTGGGAAGGAGCAAAACGGGAAGACAGGTTGGCCCGGAAGAAAAAAAAAAAAATTCTGGTTTGGCCGGGACCAATTTACCCACCCTTTTCTCCGCGAAAAAACAAAGGAAGGCCAAAAAGGAAAGAATGAATGGCAAACCACCTAAAGAGATGACCAAGGAAAAATAAGGACAAAACGAGGAAAAACGACCATTGATAATGAATTTGGCAAGAAATGCCCTAGAAATTAGAATTTTTGAAAAGGGTTCCCTTAAAATTCCATATCAAACAATGCGGACATGGAAAGGAAAAAGGACCATGAAAAGCCCCTTGATTCAAAAGAATACCCAAAACAAGGGCACCACAAGGGTACCCATCCAAAAAGCACAGGCCAAAGAATTCCCCAAAGGGAAGAAGGAACCGTCCGCCCCCGGGGTCATTGAAATTTAAGGAAGAAAAATGTTGAAACAAGATGAAAAAAAACCCGAAAACGAGGGTAAAATAAAACCAAAAATTAAAAAATGGGAACACTTTGGCAAACAAGCCTATTGACCTGAACAACAGAAATTCGGGAATTGTTCCGGTGATTTAAGAAGAGGGCCCAAGGCGGGGTCAAAGAAAAGAAAAGCTCATTGTTGCAACCCCAAAAAGTGCGCCGCCAGGAAAAAAAAAAAAAGGGGAAGGGCCAACAAAACAAACATGAAGGGAAGAAAAAAAAAAAAGAAATGAACCGGGAATTAGCAAACGGAAGAACAAACGGGAAAAGGAGCAAAACAAGGAGGGGCAAGAACAAAACCCAAGGAAGAAAATGAAAAAGGCTGACAAATCAAATGGAAAAGGAAATGAAAAAAGGAAAAACCTTTCAAATTGCACAAAACCCTTAATTACACGGGAACCCAAAAACGAAACAAAAGGCCAACACACCTTCCAAGAACAAGCAAGGGTGGAACAATGAACAAGAACCCAAACGAAAGCCCCCAAGGGTCAGGGAATAAAAGGAAAAAGGTTGGAACAAACGTGAAAAAAAAACAGCCCCCTAAAAACCTTTCCAAACAAAAAAATTTTAATGAAAATTGAACAAAATTACACCCCGGGACAAGATATTCAACCCCATAAGGACCCGGGTTTAGCTCAGGACAAAGGAGAAAAACAAGAAGAAAAAACAAAGGATAAAACTTCCAAACCCTTTTCCCAAAACCGTAACCAAGAACCCGGAAAAGAAAAAAAAAACCCACAACGGAAAGAAAGAAACTTTTCAGACAAAGACTCGGGGATAACAAGGGAGAAACCTACACCCCCGGCAACCCAAGGGGCTACAAAGCAAAAAAAAGTCCAAAGGAAAAACCCGGGAAAGGTAAAATTCAACAAGAACCATTTTAAAATTTAAAGAAAACCCAACCTTCAAATAATACAAAATTCCAATAATCAGCTTTTCCTTTTCAAAAAGCAAAACAAGCAAACCATGCCAAAAAACCAAAAAGGGGGGCAAAAAAAAAAAAAACAAAAGCTCCGACCCACATCAAAGACCAACAGGTAAAGAGCACCCCCTAAAGTTAAAAAAAAAATTTTCTCAAAAATCCTTTATTTAATTTTTGATTAGCGAAAAAAAAACAAATAACCAGGCCCAAGAACATTAAAAGGCTCTACCGCTGACAAGACAAAAACTAACAACGAGAAAAAGGAAAACCCAAGAGACTACAATCAAAACCTCTTTCTATGTTAAAAAAGGATACAAAAAAAAGAAATTTAATTATTTTGAAAGGGAAAAAAAGGGGAGCCCAACACAAGGCAAACAAAACCAAACGGGAAGGAACAACAAAGTGCCCAACCAAAACCCAAAAGTGCCAAGCGGAAAACCCCCGGGGAAAAATAACAAGGGAACATCCCAAAAATAAAAGGTGAATGGAAACCTGTTTGGAAATTAAAATTTTAACAAAGCCAAAATGAATCTCTTTCCTTCATTTCCAAAGACAAGCAAAACAGCAAACGGAGGCCAAAAGAACCCAAAAAAGGCAAAGCGCAGGGAACCCAAAATAAGCCAAAAAAAAAGCAAAATCCCTAAACTTTAATTTTTTAGGGAGCGGAAATAAACTAATAAAATGGGGAAAAAATTTTTAAGGCGTTTTGCTAGGAAAACCTCAACCGACCATGCAACACAAGAAAGAAGAAAAGAAGTCAGGAAAAATGACAAACACCTAAAATCCCAAAGCAAAAAGGACCACGGAAAAAACAGGTTTGTAAAAATTTGCCGCCCAAACCGGAACCAGGAGCAAAACAAACTAAGGACAACAAAACCGGGAAAAAAGGGAAAAAAAAAACAAACACCTAACCAAGTCCAAGCAAAAAACAAAGGAATTCATGCAACACCTTACTTCAAAATTTTATTAAAAAACCCTTAAAAAAAAATTTGGGAAGAAAATAAATCTACACCCAAATGTTCACAAACAAAGCCAAAGGAAAGGGTCCAAACCTCATCACAAGAGTTGAAAAAAGCAACCGGGGGCAAAAAGAAAGTTCATAAAACAAACCTAATGAGTAAATTTAAAAGAATAACTCATGAAATAACCCTTTAAATTAATTTAAAATTTCTTTCCGCATGGAAAAAAACGGGACAACCCGCCCAACAAAGTAGGAGGAAAAATAAAGGAAACCATGACAAACAATTCCTAAAACACAAACCATCGGAAAAGAAACAAAATTTTTGAAGGTCACACCATTTCGGTAAAAACAATCCCACTAAATTGTTAACCATAACAAACTGCAAATCCAAAAGGACCCAAATTTTCATTTTACTTTCACCAATTTGAAGGGGGAAGTTCAACAAAAACAAGGTTTTCCCATTTGTTTTACTTAACATAAAAAACCTTTAATTTATTTTACCAATTAATAATGGACAATGGACACCAACATGAAAAGGATAAAGGGTTGGAACAAATAAGCCCATTGCTCCAATGTTAAAAATTTGACCACCAAAAGGTCAAAATAAAGATAGGGAAAAAACATAAAACCCTCTTTTTATCATTTAACAATTTTAAAATAAAAAACTGGCATTGGAAAAAAACCCCCCACCATAAATATTTTTGCGAATTTTGGCAATTTCAAGCTAAAGCCTAAATGAAGGAGAAACAGGTTTAACAAAGGAACAATCCCATTGAGAAAGAAAATTTTACAAATTTTCCCAAAATTGCCCTTTTTAATCAACTAAAAAGGTTTTTTTTGGCAAAAGTAAAATTCTTTACAATTTTCAAGCCCAATAAAAATTTTCAATATTTTAAAACAAAATAAAGGTTTGAAATGGGGAATCTTTACAAATTAAAAAGATTTCCCTAACTCCCAACATTACAAGCGTAAGAGATAAAAATTACAAATGCCAAGCGCTAAGAAAAAAGAATCAGGCCAAGGATCCACCAAGGGGGAAAAGCACTACAAAACCCCCAAAAAATTTTAAAGAAAAAAAAAGGGAACATTTAAAAAACACAAAATCCCCTGAACCGACAAACCACCCCTAAAAACAACGGGATCGTCTTTTAAAGGGATAAAGGACAAAACCAACCAATGAACAACCCCGGGAAGCCATTGGAAATCCATCAAAAACCACGAGGAGCTGCCAAAAAAAAAAGGGAAAGGGTTTTACAAAACACTTAAAAGAGAAAATATTTTAATTAATAAAGAGACCAAAAACAACAAACCAAAAGGAAACCCAAAATGGAAAACGGGCTTTCCCAAAAAAAAAAGGCACTTGAAAGGCCAAGAAAATGAATTAATACACAGCAGCTAGAAAAAATATCAATAAGAGGCCACAAATGGCAAGAAGGAAATTAGAAAGCAAGCCGAAAGTTCGGGTTTCATTTAAAAAAAAGGCCATGCAACCTTGATTCAGAGCCGACGGAAAAAAATCGCGATAAAGAACCCGTTAAACGAACAAACGCCTTCTTAAATCCAACAACCATTCACTCCCAACAAACCCTCCGCGCAGAAACACATTAAAAACCCAAAGAGAACACAGGAAAATCCCAGGAAAAGGAGGAAAGAAAAAGGGGGAAAAACCCCAAATTCTTTGGGCAATAGAACGAACACAACACCCCGGGACCCCCAAAAAAAAAGCAATCACCCACAAAAAACCCCATCTTCAAGGTCAAATTTCAAACCCCCTTTTTCTTAAGAGGTTAGGTCCAAATAAAAAAACTAGAAAACAAATGAACCAAGCAGAAAATTGGAGGTAAAACTCCGCTTTCGAAGATTAATTAAAGCAACCACTTATTTCCTTGGGAACAAAAAAAACAATTTTACATAAAACGATCTCCTTTCCAGGAGATAAACCTCACCCAACACACCTAATTAATAACAATCAAACTCCTCCTTGCCAGAATATTAAACTTCCCGAGTCTTGGAGAAAACCCTTGACGGCAGGGAAAAAGCAGTCATTAATTCTTTTCCTGCGAAGAGATACCACTTTTTAATCGAAAAAACAAAAATAAATGCAATCACAAAAAATTCTTTATGAACAATAAAACTAAAAAAAAAATGGGAAGGATGGGAAAGGCCTCAAATAACCAAAGCAAGGAAACCAAAGGGACACTTCAACCCAATTTAAAACCGGTGGGAAAAACTTCAAAAGGGAGAGGATTTTATTAATTCCGACAACTAAATTCTTGTTTCATTAAAAAATTATTTATTCACAAGGTCCCTAACTTAAACCATGATTTTACAGCGCAGCACAACGGTATAGAATGGAAACAAAGGATACACCATTTGGAAAACCAACAAATAAACACCATTTTGAAAAACAAAGTTTTCCGAGACTACAAACCTTTTTCCCCTGAAATTTCTATTTTATTTTACCCCAATCAAATCGGGCCAAAAACTTTTAAAGCAACAGATAATTTTTCGTTTTGGAAGGAAAAAAAACCGGGACAACAATGGCAAACAAAACCTAACAGGGATTCTTCAACCGGGAAGGAAAAGCCTCACAACATGGGAACATGGAGGAAAACAAAAGGGAGGGTTTTTTCCATGTTTTAAAAGTTACCCGGAATACCAAATAACCAAAAAAAACAATAATTTTTTTAACCTTTTGTGGACACTAAAAAACTTTCCTTTTTTCAGGCAAAAAGTTGATTCCGGAGAAAACCCGGGGAAAACCCCTTTTTACAAACCAAAGGAAATTTTCTCGAAAAAAAAAATAAAGGAATAAAATCCATGAAGGAAATAAAAAAATAAAACAAAGACTAATATTTTAGGCCCAACTTTTTTTTTAAAAAAACGGATCATACAAACCACTTCAAAACCGGGGATCTTTAGGGGTGGGGCGTCTGGCATGGTAGGGGACAAGGGCAGATTTTTAAGGTTGGGCCCTTCAGGGAAAATTTATTTTTGATAATTAACAAAAAACAAAAGAAATGAATCCTTTATGATTGTTGTTAGTTCCACAAAACCCTCGGTTTTTAGCGGATGGGTTGGGACACAAAATGGACTTGGAATCAAACCAAAAATTTTCCTTCCCCAAAAAGCCCAAAAAAGGGGAAGGGTTTCCCTTTTGATTTAAGCTGGAGGGCCAATAAGGGCAAACCCCAACCCGGAGGGGAAAAAACCCCCAAGGGAAAATTTTTTCTTACAGCCGGGTTCTTTTTCCATTCTTTCGAATAGGCCCCGGGAAAATGTTCCCCTTTGGCTTCCATGAATAACCACTTCCTGTTTGAATAATAAAAGGTATTTTACATTATCCCCAGGTGAAAGGCTGCTATAAAAGGGGGTTAGCTGATAACCTCCCAACCCAGGGGTGGCAAAAACCCTTCCAATGGGGGTCCCGGTTTCCCTGCCTCCCGCCCCGGGAAAGGGGAGGACCCAAGCCTTGATCTCAAACCAAAGGGTTTCCCCCGGTTATGGTTGGTTACGGACCCCCCTTAAACGGAAACCGGGAAGGCCCGACCCTCCAAGGAGGCGGGGTTTTTCTTACTGAAGGGCTTATTTCAATTCTCCATTTCCCGGGATTTGGTTTCCTCCTGGTTCCCCTTGGCCCCTTTCCTTTGAAATTTGGGGGGTTTTCCCTTTCTTGGGCATGAGGTCTTTTGGGGAAGGATTATTCGTTTCCCTTCCAGAGAAATTTCTGGGCACCCACTTAGGCATCGCGGGCTTCTTCCGGAACCCGAAAAAGGAAGGAGGCGAATGGATATAAACGTTCGGCCTTTGGTCGGGGTTCGCAAGCCCTTTAAAAGCGAGTTGGCGCCCCCCAGGAAGGAATCCTTTTTAGGAAAAGATTGTTTCTCATCCTCCAGATTGGGTCTGGCCCGTTTCACTGCCCCCTTTTGGGCCCCCATTGGGATTTGCGGGGGCTCCACCCGTCTGGCCTAGGGCATTGCCATTGTGAAGATTTTCCCGAGTCGGGAAAAAAGTTTTCCGGTGTCCATTGGCGGATTTTCTATAAAACCCGGGTGGGAATTTCTTTAATTTTATGGAGGTATTCCATTTTTGGATTTTGGCCGGGATTCCGAAAAATCAAGCCCCCAACCCCGGGAGGAAGGTTCCTGTCCGGAAAAGGGATCTGGCATTTGGTGGACTGATTGTGGGGAATCAACGGGTGAAAGCCTTGGGCCAAGGGGTTACGGAACTTCCACCCCAATGGCCCGGGAGGCCCAATCCGATTGCCCATCCGTGTTTTTTTTCCCGTTACCGGGGGTTTTTGGGGGCCTTGAGGGGGCCAGCCACGGTGAAAAGGCGCCCCCTTGGTAAAAGAATCTGGTGAAACTCCCCGGAAATTGGCGGACCTTTCCGGGAGACCCCCCCCCTTTTCGGAAAAACCTGGGGGGAAGGGTTTGGAATCCCAGGGGTAAAGCGGGTCGAAGCGGGGGGAATCCGGGCCCTAAAAGGGATCCGCCAGATTTCGACCAATATCCCCCGGGGCCCCCGGAATTTTTCGCGTTTTCCCCAAGGGTTTGAATGCCTTAAGGGGGGCCCCCCTGCCGCTCAAAGGAGCGGCCCGGGAAAGGTCGGTGGAAATTTGGTTTAAAGAGGCCCAATTAAAATGTTGAAAACGATTTAAGGTCTTTGACTGGGACTTACAAAAAGAATACCCCGCCGGGGCTTAAAAGCGGCCCAACGAGGCCGAAGCCAGGGGCCCAGGGACCAAATTTGCCAAAAGTAAGGGTTTTGAATCCGGGGGGACAATTTTGGGAATGGGGCCCCAGAGGCAAGCCATCCGCCCTTGAAGGCCAGAAGTCTACGGGAGGCAAGAAAAATAATTAAGATCCCAAAATTTGGGTGAAATAAGGAGTTGGCCCGGTTTGGATCCGTAAGGAAATCCCTTTTTGGATTTAAAAGTCTTGGCTTTGAAAAAGAGGCAAACTTGAGAACTAGGATTCCGGGGCGAAACCTTCTTTGCCTTCCGATATTTAATGGGCCGGTTCGGGATAAAGCGTGCCCGGGCCTTGTGGCCACACCCCTGGCCTTGGAAAGGGGAAAGCTTGGGGGAGCAGGGGTTTCATAAAAACGGGGCCCAAAGGGGGGAAAGGAAAGGAAATAGGGCCCAAACCCAATGGGAGTCGGACTGGGGGCCCCGGAAGGATTGGGGTTAGGCGGCCAAGAGATTGGCAGGTTTAAGGGGGATGAAAAGACGCCAAGGGCTTAAAGGAATACAACACAAGCAGAAAAAAGAATTAAAATGCCTTTGCGGAGTAGAGTTTGTAGGGATTTTGTTAACCTGGGACCCAATAGCGGGTTGGAATACCCTCACTTATATAAAAAATGCATGGAAAAGGGGAAGGGTTTTGGCGTGCCCAACTTTATTTTAAACTGGAAAAAATTTCCGGGGGAATACCTTAGGGGTTTTTTAAAGGGGGCCCTAAAGTCATGTGGGCCGAAAAAGCAAACAAGGGGGAATAAAGGAAATAAAAACTCTTTTTCCCGGGAATATTTTAATAAGTCTTTCGGCCACCCTAGGTGTCCGGTGCCGCGGAAAATCAGAGGGTTTGAAACGCTAGGCGGGGGAAAACCAAAACCCACTCCTCTACCCGGTCGTGTTAGATTCCTCGAGGACCGCACTAATGCAGGTTTAATGCTGCTCATGATTAGACCATTTGCTCGCTCGACTTGACCGTTAGTTTGGGGGTGATAGGCGAAGCGTGGTCGAGCTTGATGCCCATGTTTTTGCACGAGTTTAACCTCGTCGGCCGTGAAGTTAGTATAGTTATCGGTGATGATGCTATGGGGGCGTCATAATGGTGTACTACCCGATATGAAGTCTATCACGGTCGGATTGATCGTCTTCTGAGGCTTGGCCTCTATCCATTTGGTGAATTTATCCACCATGACCAATAAGTATTTTTGCTTGTGGGTTCCTCCTTTAAGGGTCCAACCATGTCAAGCCCCAGGACCACGAAGGGCGGTGATGGGTATAGTTTTGAGGCGGTGGGTGGCATGTGGCTTTGATTAGCAAAAGGCGGCAACCGGCGCATCGTTGGACTAAGTCTGAGCATCTGCCGGTCCGTCGGCCAATAAAATCATGTCACGGAAGGCCTTGCCTACAAGGGCCGGGCTGCGGCATGGTGCCCACGAGTCGGCATGAATTTCAGCCGGAGATTCCGCCCTTCCTCTTGAGATACACCTTTGAAGGACTCGGTTGTGCTTTTCTTATAAAGCTCTCCCTCATGGACATTATAGGATTTAGACCGCCGCACTATGAAGTGGGCCTCGTTTTGGTCCTCGGGGCGTTCCTGCCTAGTTAGGTAGGCTAGGAATGGATTACATCCGCAGGCGATGACGCCATAATTTAGGTGGGCTGGCGGTGTTATTTAGTTGGCGGGACCACCAACTATGTCGGAATGTTGATTGTGGGGCGGTGCGGTTGGGTCGGGTTGTTATTTCAGACTCTCCCTCCCATAATGCGGATGGCTTGAAAAGCCTCTCTAGGAAAGATATTTGGGGGCGACATCGCGCTTTGCGCCAATGCGTGCCAACACGTCTGCTTTGCTGGTTGTTATCCGGGCTATATGGTGAAATTCAAGCCCCTCAAACCGAGTGACATTTTAGGGCGGCATTGCGATAAGCTGCCATTTTGGATCCTTGGCATCAAAGTCCCCATTTATTTGGGATATCATGAGGTTCGAATCCTCGCACCTCTAGGCGTTGAATGCCCATGGATACGCCATCCGTAGACCATGTAGAAGGGCCTGCGTATTGGCTTGGAGTCCGTGTACATTATTTGAAATGCGTATTGGATTGTATCTCCGGTTGGGGGCGTCGAATGGCCTTGACCCCGAGCCGACCAACATTTTGGAGCCGTCAAAGTGCATGATCCGGTTGGAATATGCCAGTACTCTTTAGGAGTCGGCTTGATCCATTCGGCGATGAAGTCAGCCAAAACTTGCGACTTAATAGCTCGCCGTGGCTTGTAGGTTATGTCAAGCGGGAGGAGCTCAATGGCCCCTTAGCAATCCGGCCCGTTCGTCGCGATTGTTTATAATATCATTAAGAGGTACTTTGGAGGCTCTTGTTATCGAACACTCTTGGAAGTAGTGTCGCAGCTTCGGGATGCCATGAACACCGCGTATGCTATCTTTTGATAATCTGGTACCGTGACTTGCATGGAGTTAGGGACGGTGGAGCACGTAGTAAACTGGTTTTGGAGAGGAACTTGTGTCCGTCCGTTTCTCGTTCGACAACGAGCACCGCGCTTACAACTTGATGGGTTGCTGCGATGTATAATAGCATTGGTTCACCCATGTTGGGCGCGGCGGAGGACGGTTGTTGCCAATATGGCTTTGATTTCTTGAGTCTAGCCGTGGCGACATCAAATCCACTCGAAGTGTTGGTCTTGCGGAGGAGGCGATAAAGGGGTAATGCCTTTTCTCCTAAGCGGGAGATAAAGCGGCTTAGAGCATACGCATCGATCAATTTTGTATTTGTTTGAGGTCTTTGGGGATATCAATTGTGTGAGCTTCGGATCTTGGTTGGGTTTGCTTCAATTCCTCTACGGATACAATGAAGCCCAAACTTTCGGTTGGTACACGAAAACACATTTTCGGGTTGAGCTTGATGTCATGTGTTGGAGATTATCGAATGTGAGCCTCAAGTAAATCGACTAGGGTTTCGACATGCCTGGATTTGTGACCACATCGTCTATGTATGCCTCCTTTGTTTTGCCGATCTGGTTTGCGGACATATACGAATCATGTGTTGATATGTTGCGCGGTGTTTTTGAGCCCAAAGGGCATTGTGTTAAAGCGAGAATGGGCGTATGGAGTGATGAATGCCGTTGCGGCTTGATGCAGCTCTGCCATATTAATTTAGTGGTAGCGGAGTATCGTCGAGAAACACAATGAATCGTGTCCTGCTGTAGCGTCGATAATTTGATCGATGCGGGGAGGAAGGATCCTTTGGGCAAGCCTTGTTAAGGTCCTTAAAATCGACACATAGGCGCCAGGTTGTCCTTCTTTGGTACCATTACCGGGATTGCTAGCCAGCCGGATGTTTAATATCTCGATGAATCCGGCCTCCAATAGTTTGGCTAGCTCCTCTCCCATGGCATGTCTCTTGGGTTGGAGAATGCCAAAGAGTTTGTTTGGTGGCTTGAATCCTTTTAGGATATTTAGGCTGTGCTCTGCCGGCCGGCGTGGGATTCTGGCATGTCACGAAGGGTGCGAGCAAAATGTCCCAATTTTGGCGTAGGAATTCTCGTAATGTGGCATCCACATCGGGGTTTAATTGTGCCCGATGGAGGCGTTTTGTAGGGTCCATTGGATGGACTTGGAATTTGACTATTTAAATGCGCGGTTTAAAGAGGTGGACTTGGATCTCTTATCGAGTATCACATCGTCCCACATCCACCGTGGGCGCTTGTATGATGAGTTCCTCTGCCGCTAGGGCTTGGATAGTGCCTCAAGGGCAAGTCTGGCTGTTTTATTTTGGTAGCGGGCTATGTCCGAGTCACTAGCGAGTGATAATTCCGTTGGGTCAGGGCATTTTGAGCTTCATGTACCCGTAATGGGGTATAGCTTGAAAAATTGTGAATGCCTCTCGCCCTAATAGGCGTGGTATCCATTCTTGAACACCACATCTAGTGTGATCTTTCTGTCTGACATGCTTCCGGTAGGGATTATTCCTCTAAAGGTTGTGCTGCTTCGCTCAATGCGGCTCCGAGTCTATTTCCATTTTTGAAGGGTTTCCTCGTAGATGAGGTTTAATCATTTGCCGCCGTCCATGAGTACCTTGGTAAAGCGGCAAATCCACTATTGAATTTGAGGACCAATCTGGTGGTGCTCGGGCTGTTTGGAATTTAGGTTAAATCCTTTGGCGTTAAAGGTAATAGCCGTGTCCTCCATGGATTTATTGTTGCTATCTGGTAGACTTGACAAGGCTACGAGTGTTCGTTCCGCATATTATTTGATCACGAAAGTCTCGAAGACTATTAATACCGTCTTGGTATTGTTGTCTTTGGTGCTCTGGGCTAAAAGCTCTTCGCCACTTTGGCCACTGCCGTAGTATCAACATGCTCTAAGGCTATGAGTTGGAGTGGCGCCCTCGTGCTATGAATTTTGCGAGGTCCATTGAGCCATCCCTCGATCGGTTCCATGCCCTTTGGGGGTTTTGCTTTTGGTATGTAACCCGGTGCTGGTGATAATGCACCCTTTTATTTCGGACTAGGGCGTATTGGGGCGGATTATCCCAAAATTTGATTTGGTTTTCGGCCGCTCTC
Source organism: Aegilops longissima (assembly GCA_021605205.1). NCBI lineage: Eukaryota > Viridiplantae > Streptophyta > Magnoliopsida > Poales > Poaceae > Aegilops > Aegilops longissima. The sequence continues at coordinate 15,193 of JAHIAM010002805.1, forward strand.
CATCATACGGTATTTTCGTACTATGGGCCTTAAGTCGAGGAAGCGTGTAATTTCACGATGACTTATGGCGTTTAGGATTCCTTGTCCGTGCAATTATTGCGAAGAATGAAATTGCGTCCCCTCGCGGCGGTCCTTTATCCTGTCCATAACCGGGAGAATCGGCCCGATAATGATGTCTTGTTTAGCGGGCTCTTGCGGATTTGGGATAGATCGCTTATGTTTGGGTGGTGGGTGGAACTAAATTCGAACCCGTCCGATCTAAGATTCGAGGGCCAAAGTTTGAACTTGGAAGCTTGGGTTTTGGAGGTTGCCCAATGAATCTAGCCCATTGCGACTTTAAGTTCGAGGGCTTGGCGGTGTCCTCCCCTCATGAGGAATCCGGCATGGAGGTCGGGAATCGGACATAGCTAGTCCTTAAGGTAGGAGAAGAGTCACCGTATTGTTCCTCTACCACGACAACGTGGTGGGTAGCCTGGGGAGAGTTGATCTCTCTCAAATCGGTTTTAGGCCCAATCGATCGTAGTCATGGCGACTCCGAGCGGCGATGCGATCAAGAGCTCGTTTAAGGAAGAGCTCCATCGGATCTAACTTTTCGGCAAGTTCAAGTTAACGTGAAGATTGCTTTCGATGACGAGAAGTCATCGTCGGTAGCGGCTGACCGAATAAGCGGTCATAAGAAAACCGCCTAAGCGGAGAGTTTGGCCAATGGCCAAAGCTCCTTTAACAACTGCTTATCGTCTTTAAAAGGCGGGATGAGGCATCCTTCACGATAGCGGCGGCATGGAGGAACTATCAATGAAAGCACCAATGTCGGTGTCAAAACCGGCGGATCTCGGGTAGGGGTCCCGAGCTGTGCGTCTAGGCGGATGGTAACGGAGACAAGGGACACGATGTTTTTACCCAGTTGGGCCCTCTCGATGGAGGTAAAACCCTACTCACCTTGATTAATATTGATGATATGGGTAGTACAAGAGTAGATCTATCACGAGATCGAGAGGCTAAACCCTAGAAGCTAGCCTATGGTATGATTGTTGTTAGATCCTCGGACTAAAACCCTCCGGTTTATATAGACACGGATAGGGTTAGGTTTACCAGTCGGTTACAATGGTAGGATATCTACATATCCGTATCGTAAGCTTGCCTTCCACGCCAAGGAAAGTCCCATCCAGGACACGGAACGAAGTCTTCAATCTTGTATCTTCATAGTCTAGGAGTCTGGCCAACGGTGATAGTTCGGCTATCCGGACACCCCCTAATCCAGGACTCCCTCACTCATCTTTTTGCAACGATTGTTTAATCTCCTGGTGCCGATCTGTTCTTTCTAATTTGTTTTAATGGTTTTTTATTTGTTGCCTGCAGAATATTCTGGGTTTAAAGGATAAAAGAAAATCTATGACACAATTCCACAGATGATTTCGAACGAGAGAAGGATTCCTTGGTTCCTTTGTTCCTTAAGAAATGTCAATTAGACAAGCTCAAAACAACAAAAATGTTAATAGCGTTAAAACTATATTCTAAACTCTCCTATAGCAATAAAACTCTCCTCTAACAAAATAAAAATAAGCATTTCAAACGAAATACTATATTCTAAACTCTCCTCTAACAATAAAACTTTTGTACATGGTATTCATGCCATTTGAAAAGGAAGGCAGGTACACACTATTAGTGCTCGCAGATATAGAAGGAAGCTTCAAATCATTGAGCACGAAGAAACCTCTCTCGAAGAATTGAAGAGGAAAGAATGCTGAAAAATCAACGTGATCTCCCGCATGATGGCAAACTAAGTAAACAAATTGCTCAAATGAAATCAGCGAAGCCAGCAAAGAAAAGGAGCATAACAAATACCACAACCATAAAACAGTGGTAAAATTGTAAATAACAGCGTCTTTCGGTTTTACAAATTACAACATGTCTCTAAAACAAAAACAAAATCACAGTTCCAGTGCGAGGTTCAAAGGCGTTATCTGAAATATTACTCGGTGAAAAATTCGAAAAGGAAAAAACTAAATGGGAAGTTCAATTTTTAAAGGATGTTCCAAAAGGTGAACAAAGGTGAAACCCGTTTGCTGTTACGAGATTAGCGCATCTCTTTGATGGCAACCACTTCGTCGAAGAGATAGACAATTTTGATGTAAGTTTTAAGCTTAAAACTCGCTATAAATCTGCAAGATATCATACAAGCGCATGACATAATCTTGATGTGTTTTATCTCCTTATTTTTCACTGAATTTTTTATAGGATGTACGAGAACAATGGAAAGCACAACAAGCTATTAGGGCTAATATTTAGCGATCGAGAATACAATCGAACCCGACAAAATGGGCGATGAGATAACAAAGATCTCTGACAACATCAAGGAAAAGGAATAAAAAGTTGTTGATAAGCGAACAAGCCTAGCTGCGGAAAAACATCATAAAACGGTTTAACCGCACATCATAGCGTGATAATGAAGCGGCGAGACTCTTTTTATTGATGTAGTTCCTTGATTCTTCATTAACCAAGCATTCGAACACAAGCCGATTGCCCCAAGTCCGTCACTAGACATACATAAATCACGTCGACGACGTAGATACTCTACATACTCCTCCGCAGCGTGGCGCGGTGACTTTGATGTTTATAAACATTCCTCCTCTCTGCAACCGTGTGCTGCAAATGCCACCAACCTCGGCATGCATCGGCGAAATGCAGGCGTGACTCTCTAAATGAGTATTCAAACAATTGCACGTGGTGCCACCCTCCACGCCGTTAGAGGCCTCACTCCTATGCATCCACAATGGTGCCTCTCCTACAGACCACCATGCATCCACGGGGTTGAGGCCACTCATGCCCCTCGAAGCCCACACACTCCATGCCGTGATGCGAACACGCGTGACTTTCTAGAGACTTGACAACCGTGACTCCCTAATTGCGTATTGAAGCATGCTTACGGTACCACACTAGAACATCCACAATATTGATAGTTGTTGAAACAACAAAACCCAACTTCCGTGCGGTTGAGTCTTCACCTCCGTGATTTACGTACTGCATCCACGTACCTAACGTGTCACACCCCGCGACACTTACATGCTCGCGGTACCACACCGTGTCTCTTCACAAACGTCACGACAGTGCATCCCGTGGCTTGCGTACCTGCATCCAGGTGCCTCTCTCACATGACACTTGCGATGACTCTTACATGCCCCATCGTGTCGCACAACCTTGGCTCTGCACACTTCCAAACCGTGACCTTATAACTATGTATTCGGAGCTCACCTCTGCTACTCCGTCCACGTGCCTCTGGATGGATGCTTGTGGTGCCTTCATTTCTGTAAAGACTTCAATTCCGTGCCTCACACACTGCACTAACACCTGACGGTGGCTCTCTGATTGCAAACTGTGCCTCTCTAGCTGCGTATTCCAACCCATACCACTCCTGCCACTCCTCAAAAGTCGCGCTTGTGTGCACAACTAAAGCTGTACTTAGCGTAAAAAGACTGCTTTTGTATTTAGTTGTTTTTAGACTAAAAGCAACATTCTTGATTCAAAATCACAAGATTGCTGAATAAACATAGTACTTAGCAAGCAGGACAACTTGTTCAATCACATAAACAAACTACAAACTTCACATAAGCAAACTTGTTTAACTTTGTCTGGTGACATTAGAAAGCTGCCGTCCTAACGAGAACTAAACTACGAACTTGAAACAAAAGAAAGGACAAGCGAAACACAAGCAACTCCACGACCAGTTTTCTATGTTTTCGTCATCACTAGTAGGCGTAGTAAGGATCGTCATAATTCTTCTCTGCCTCTTTTGCACTCTCGGTCCTTCTCGATGTTTTCAATTCTCTTCCAAGACTTCGTAGGTGGCGTACACATCTATCGCTGCATACTCAATGAGGTAATTTGGCGGTGGGCTGATCCCCCACGGTTTATGGTCTTCAACCACATCAATCTTATCCTTCATCTCATTTGTAGAATAGATGGATCACGCTCCTGCAACATCGGACAAAGAGTGGTACCTCTTTCTTCCCTTGAGCGGAACTCTCCATTTGTCTTTGGATGTTGATGTACTTGTCGGGGTTGATCTCAAACAGAACTTATGACATCTCTTTGTCACCTTCAATCTGAAGCCGACAAAGGTGTAGAACTGTCCTCCTTGAGGAGCAGGCGTGGGCTCTTGGGCCTGCAAGGGCATGACACATTTAAGGTGGATCCATCAAGTATCCATCAAGTAAATACTTATATAATGCATTATAATTTGTGGAACGAAAAAATTTCAGAAACTGCTATGCGAGTTCACAAACACAAGCACAAGCACTGACATGTCATTTTTATTTTTGGTAGTTACACTTGAATAAATGACCTATGTACTCCTTACCCGTTAACACATCAATTCAAGAAAGCTGAACTACACTAGAACATCAAATATAGAAACTACACTAGAGCAGGAAGTGCACTAGAACATCAAGTTAGAAAATAATCTCATACATCAAATTCATAAATTAATCTAGTGCATCAAATACATAAACTCATCGGTGAGTCAAGTTCAAAATCTATCCTGCTTTAACTACTTCAGAAACTTCACTGATACATCAATTCAATCAACAAATTTAATCAAATTTCAGGGTGAAATGCTAACTAAACAGAAACATGGAGAGGTTGAAGATGTAGGATGGTTCACCATTTAGTTGCCGCGGTGATGTGGTATACCAGACAGAGTTCCTCCATGCATAAGCTGCAGAACCGCTGCCCTCTGCGGAGGTTCGTCTTCACTGGTATACTCGACATCAGCGCCGATGGGAGGGTACAAGCCGCGAGACCCTCTTGAGGATCCTCGATCATCTTGTCGGCTTCATCGGGATTCTTTGGTGCATACAACATCCAGCTTTTCCTTGCCGTGGATGCCAACCTCCTTGAGGTGCACCTTGTAGTCATGCTTGACGGGGGACTGAGCGTTGTCAACCTCGGTGCTCGGTGGACGTCTCACTGCAGCGTAAGCTTGGCGAGGCGGTTCATCCATGTCGCTCCTCCGGCGATGGCGGCCTTGACCTGAGTTTGTGAGAGTTGCTAGTTGAGATGGGCGACAATAGTGTTTCCGTAATTGGCGGCTATGGGAGCGATTGCCCTTTTGTGCCAAGGTTTGGGTGGAGGAGGAGGTGGTTGGGCGAGGCCTCGTCGTGGTAATGAGGCGATGAACATGCGCTCGCGGTTGTTGTCTTGTGAGGAAAACGCCCGAGTGGCGGTGCTTTCATGATTCTTAGGGAAAAAGCAACCGTCAAATCGTCAATTAATCACGTAACAAATGTTCTTGCCTAAACCATTCAAGCACACCTTTGCATTGGCACACTTAGATAGAGTGCGCTGCGTTGAGATACTAAACCGTACTATGTTGAACTCCTCGCACCTTTCGGCCTTGCGCCACTACTCTTTGAGCGACCAATGCTCTCGACTACTATTAGCACGATGCCTCTACTACCACACTTCCGGCGCATCACTCTCACGTGCCCGTGGTGACACGCTTCGTAACTCTAAAGACTTCACAAGCTGTGGTATGCGAGTAAGTCTTGAGATGCATGCCCTGCCACTACATTTGTGCATCCGAGTTGATACCGGTGCCTCTATAATTCAATCGTGATTATGCGAGTAAGTCTTGAGATGCATGCCTTCCACTACACATACATGCATCCACGAGTTGATACGGTGCCTCTATAATTCCAGCGTCGGTGCACTGTAGAGCATGGTGTTACATGTCTCTACGTGTATTAAGGCCTTCGTCAAACAAAAAAAACAAAGCCGGTGACACGAATCTTAATGCTAAATCAGGCGATCGAAGATATGAGCGGTTCCATCATTTCCAACTCTCCCACCTCCACTACTCTCTTGCTTCCTCTCTTCCACGATAAATCTCGAAACATTCCGCACTCACAAAGGTCTCCTCTTAGGTTCGATGCTTGATTGCCTCCGGTACCTACATCCGTGCCTCCTGTGCCTTCAATGCCGTGCCTCAAGTGCCTACATCCACATGCCTCGCGTGACACTTGCAGTGACTCCTCTGAGGCCGTCGTACCACACCCGTCACTTCACAAGCGTGGTTCTCTAACAGGGTAGTCGGACCCATGCCTCTGCCGGCACATACATGCATCGGAGAGTGCACAACCGTGTTGCACAAAACACACGTCACGTGCTGTTGTGGATTCACCAATTACGCCTTCGTAACTGCACCCGTGCCTCAAGTGCCTAACGTAATAACATCATGTGATGACTCTTACATGGCCCCCTTGCCACACCGCGTCGCTCGAGACTTCATAGCCGTGCCTATTTAACGAGAATTCTAACACATGCCTCGCCACCGCACTCTTGTACATCCTCGGCGTTGATACCGTGCCTCCAAAAGCAGCATATCCGTACTGTATTTCCTTCATTTGAGTGCCTCCTATGCTTACATCCACGTGCCTCACGCGACTCTTGCCTGTCCGTGGTCCTCTAACTGCCTATAGAACCCACACTTCCGTGCCTCCTCTGCTGAATATGCGTGCTGTAGAACCTGCACTTCCGTGCGTCGTGTGCTGCATCCACATGCCTCTAGAGAGGCTCCACTTCATCACTACCACGTGACTTCACAACCGTGGTGCCTTGATTTCTGTGCCTTCGTCCTTGCACCCACATCACCTCACGCGACACTTCTGAGACTCTTATGTGCCAAGTAGTGCGACACCCGTCACTTCACAACCGTGGTTATCTAGCAGTACTCGGACCCATGCCTCTGCCACCACACTTTTTGTGCATCGGAGAATGCTGCGTGCGTGGCTGTGGTGCATTCATTTTCTGTGCCTTACATACACGAAACCACGTGCACAACATGACACTTGCCGAGACTCTTCGTCCCCGTGGTGCCACACCCCGTGAGTTCACAAATATGGTTCTATAACGAGTACTCGGACCCATGCCTCTGCCGCCACACTTTTGTGCATCCGGAGATTGCGCGTCTGCGCCTATGGTGCCTACATTTTGTGCTGCTGCGTACACTGCACACGTGCGCAACTTGACATCGTGGCTCGATACTTCACAAGCGTGCCTCTGTAACCAAAGCGTCGACACGTCGTCGCCTTTGCATTATTTTGGCATCGCGAGGTTGATACCGATGCCTCGACAAGCCGCAAGTCCGTGCCTCTGTTGCCTTGAATGTCGTGCCTCCTTACGTACTGCACCCACGTCATAGCGTGACACTTACGTGTCCCGTGGTGCCACACCCGTGACTTCACGACCGTGGTTACTGTAACCGACTAGTCACACCCATGCCTCTGCTGCCACACTTTTCTACATCTGGGACTGCACACCGTGACTTGAGAAAACACTGCGTGCGTGCTGTTGTGGATTCACCTTTTCTCACCGTGCACGAACCCGTGCCTCACGTGCCTAACACAACTTATCGCCGTGACTCTTAAATGGCCCCCTTTACAGCGCCAGCGTCGCTCTGAGACTTCACAACCATGCCTCTTTAGCGGCGCTTCTAACACATGCCTCTGCCACGGCACTATTGTACATCCTCGGCGTTGATACCCGTGCCTCCAAAAGCGGCATATACGTACTGTATTGCCTTCATTTCCGTGCCTCATGTGCTTACATCCACGTGCCTCACCTTGTTGTTGCCTGCCCGTGGTTCTCTACCTTGTAGAACCTACCTTTGTCGTGCCTCCTGTGCACTGCATCTCGTGCTGTAGAACCTACACTCCGAGCCTAACATCGGAAAAAATGGATCTTGATGCTCAAGCAGACGGTTGAAGATTAGAGATGGTTCGATGGTTTCCATCTCTCCCTCCCTCTTCTACTACCTTGCTTCCCCTTCCATAAAGTAAATCCCAAAACCTTCATCATTCCATACGCTCTCCTCCTTCATACGCACACAAACACAAATTTGAAATCGAATTAGCGTCACCGAACAAACAGCCACGCGTTCCCCAACCACCCTCAATCCGACATACACACAGCCACACACTGCCTTGCGAGAACACCAATGACCCCTTGGCTGTGGCGACAAACAGCGACAACCGGCGGTGGCGGAAATCATAGCGAAAAAAACAGCGGCGCAATAAGCGGATGGAACGAAGAACACCGCACAACTAATTGAAGGTAATTATCATTCTATCCTCCATTCCTTTGGGTAGATCGTAGTGATTTTCAACTTCAAGGAGCAGCAACCTAGCCACCGCTACCAAGGAGTTTTGAATAACCTAAAATCAATTTGTCTAACAAATTGAACTGCGGAAGATGAGATTTAATAGAAATGCTACAGCTCTCCGCCCTGGAATTTTAGCCATACGATAAGTGCTCAAAGGTACTAAACACGAAGCGTCACTAACTAGAATCGTCGGTAGATCCAAACCCATAAGCATCTGAGAGGCCAAAACCTGAAAACCGTCGACATTTTCTACATGTTTGTCCCTTCAATGTAACCGTTTTTCAAATTAAGTGCCTCTGCTTTCGAAAAACCGTGAACACAGAATACATACCATGTGCTTCTAGTGTAAAACAACCCGTGCCTCTCTATACATACAAATTTGTTTTCACACACAGCTTTTTTCTGCGACACTCAACTCTGCTTCTAACACTTGCTCATTTTTTATGCAGCAATGAGAAATCCTCATGAAGAAGCTAAAACCCAGCAAAATCTTGGCGAAGACCCTCTTGAAGAACATGCAATCCAGCAAGCTCTGTCAAAGGTTTGACCAAAAGAGTCCCTTGTCTATCGCAAAAACCTGTATTGAGACATTAATAACTTAGCTGCTATCCTTGACAACAATAACTTAACTATGTCTACAAATAAAACTACACGCCACTTTGGACAAACTTGTAGAAATATCATCTGCGAGTGCATTTTGTCTCGAGAAAATGCTTCACCCTAACTTCACTTACCCAGCTCCACTCATAACCATAATTAATATTTTTTCAATCCCTTATTAGCTCAATCGGCAATAGTAGAAATAACCTTTCTTAACCCAAAAAAACTAAAAATCCCTTTGGGAATTTCACATTCCTTATGCATAAGCATGGAAGATATATATTTTAAATGTATATAAATTATTTTAGGACAAAAGAATATAGTTTTTAGTTACACGGTCATTATCACGGGACACAAAGGCGGTGATATTGATGACACACAAACACAAAGCATGTCTCCTCATTCATCGAGAAAAGGACCGAGAGCAGACCATGAGGAACAAACCACCTGCTGCGAAATGGTAACTTACACGGGCTCAGCAGGGTAAACACCTAGCAACAAGCAAAAAAAAAGAAAATCAGATACCAGCAATGTTTTTACTCACGGAGCAAAAGGCAAAAGAAAAAGGAAAATCTGAAAACATAAATAAACCTTTGGTACCTTGCGACATCAGCCATTACCTCTAATGGTACTCCCGACATGAGAACCAACAAGCGCGAAGAAACAAGCTGAGCATAAGAAGAAAAACAAGCGACAAAGGGTAGAAAAAGAACAAGGCGATACTAACAACAAAGGTTGAGATACCAATGGCGGCGGCGATGACGAGACAACATGATGCAGATTTCATTCCTCTGAGGCGGCGATGATGCGAAAAACCGACAATGACGCGAGAACATGGCGACGATGTAAAAACACACTTATGCACTAACTTTGAATACCACTAGGGATCTAACATTCCTTTCTAACAAAACCCTTTCTTTTTTCTTACGAAACAGCCGTCGAGGCAAGAAGGGCGAGAAAGAGAAGAAAAGACAAGCGGGAAAAAACTGGTAGTACCAGCAGTTGACGAAGAACGACAAGAAAGCAGGCGAAGAAATGCCAAATCAAAGCGGGGTAGCATTCGCCCATGTCAAGAAAGCATGGAATTTACTTAAAGACCGTCACAAGAAAGATATTAGGACAGCAGGATTTGGCGGCATAGAAGCGCAAAATAACGGGCTCCATCTGCGGACCGCTTGCACACATCTCGACAACCTCAACACGAAACCATGACAATAACCCGATGATGCTCACGAAGACAAAAGAATCAAGATTACCAAGGAAGCTACCCACAAGGTGTTTGGATACCCAAAGCGACACACAAAAGTCGACACCAAGGCGGCGGCCCGGCTTCAATGAAAGAAGCGATGTCGAGCTTGGCTTCAAAGATACAAAATTCGCACCAAAACAATTGTTGAAAAGCTAGAAATATTAGTGAAATAGATGATGAAGAATCAAACGAAATCAGTTAAAATATTTTTCCTTATTTTTTCCACAATGTTGTCTACGGGTCAGCGCCGCTATCTTAGGGACAGCTATAATGGTCGAGGACATGGACTATCCAGAAATGGCAAAGATGGATTTCTGCGAGGTAATCATCGAATGTATTAGGGAAGGAGCCAAGACATGGCAGAAGCACAGGATGTTGCCTCAAGAGGAAAAGAACAAAAAGCACATAAATGGTTTGGCATAGGTACCAGTAATAATGTACCTTGACTCCCTGCTGCTGCCAACCGACACAAAAGAAATGCGGAAGATTGCAAAGACAATGGACAAAACCTCATTACCACGAGCAAACCATCTCAAAGAGAGTGACCTAGCGAAAATAGCTAGAGCAGACATGAAAACGGACGGAAAAGCACGACCAGATGACTATGAATTTGGCAAGATAGAGGTATAGCTCTGTTGTACATAAATCAATACTTCCCTTTTTGAAAGCAGTTTCCATCCTAATCAACTCCATTCCACGAACCGATCAGACATGGAAAGGAACAGCGAGAGGATCTTCTATACCGGCACAGCATCAACCGTCTTCAATTCAGCGGATAGCGAGGAGAACATCGTAAAACAGCAACACCGGACACACAACCAAGCTGCTACCACCTCCACCCAAGCGGCAAGCACGAACCACGTATCCGCACCGGTGGAAAGCGGAACCAAACAAAACATCAGCACAAGACCGGAAGAAAGATTCCAAAGGATAAACAAATTGTTGGAAAAGGTGCTCCATGAAGCGAAGCGGTTACCCGGTAACCACGGGGCTATACAGCGATGCAACAAAAAGAAGAGATATTGGATGAAAAAAACAAAGACAAAGTCGTGCGACAAACAATTACCACGATGGATTCTCTAGAACAACTCGAGACAATTTCAGGACATAGTTTGCACAAGGTACCTCACGACAGCAGCGACCACGGAGCGCTAGAGCAAGCAGTTCAATGACATCAAGTAGACAAATCGATGCGGCCCTTACGAATGAAATAGTAGCCAACAGAACAAAAGAAAGGAGAAAAGGTAAGAAAGAAGAAGAGGGCGAAGAGAGGAAGAGAAGAACAAAATCAAGGGACGTGGGCATTGACAACAAGAAGATAAAGCGGCAAAAACAGGTAAATAAATAGTAATGCATGGTGCCATCCATAAGCAAAACCCTGTTTTCATACCTCAAGCTGAAAAGAGTTGTGCCAATGCTTTCGAGGAGCGTACCAATATACGCCGAGGCCAAGATGAACTCCAACAGCGGGATGGCGTCAACAACCCCAAAAACAAGGATGAGCATAAGAAACAAAGCAACCTCACAGCAGACGGTGCTACAACAACAACTACTCCAACACAAGCACAAGATACGATCGGCGTTAGAACCGGTGAAGAGGTCGATTATGAACATCCATTTTCCTTTCAAAACTGGATAGAGTTATAAGTTAAGCGACAAACCTTCAACAAAATATAGGCTCGGTGGAGAACAATCAAGTCGGCAGATCCGTCAACCAAATGCGGGAGGCTCACCCACAATCAACCGTTAGCATAACAAGCGACAAAGAAGAAGAAAACTATGAAGAGGAGGTAAAATTCCACAGCCCACTACACCCCCACGGAAACTCATAATGGCGAGGAAAGAAAGTGAACCACAAACTCATATTGTTTGAACTCCGGTATCACAATCACATAAGACCAAGAGACAACGGTGTTGAAATTGAACCCCATAGTGAACCTCAAACAAGCGAAGAGTCACAGAGCAGGAAGTTTGTGCACAAGAGATTTCGGTGCCACGACATTGCGAGATCACCATCACAGTACAAAGGAAAACCCAAGACATCCAAGCCAATGAGGAACTATAGTATTATACACGGCAAAAGCGATCGATCACGAGCCTGAATAATCGATCATCAACACATAGGTAAAAATCAACAACAAACCCTTTTCAAACCATTTATGATGTCGAACTCGTAATACACCCTCCACCGCAATACAACAATTATAAGGGATGTCGACCCTTTTCTTTGAACAAATGCAGGAAACAAACAAGTACATTGATCGGAAGATCAAGCGTATAACCAAAGAAGCTGGAAAACACACGAACTTCAAACAACAACATCGAAGAGGTGAGGTTACAAAGCTGAGGCACAAATGAACTTCAAACTATAATTTTAATTTTTATTGAGCAGGAAGAGGAAGCAAGCAAAAGAACTACGCATAAACATTGAACAAGAAAAGGTAGAGACGAGCAGAGACAAGGAGAAGCCGTAGTTCAATGAGGAGACGATCTGCAAATCCGGAGAAAGAGGTCTTATAAAAAAATTGTAACTCAACAATCGAGAGATGCACCCATTTCTTAAATACTTTTACATTGGTGCGAGGCACAAGAAGCTCGGAGAGCACCAACAATCAAGACCATCAAACACAACGGAGGCCAATGAACAACCCAAACATTTTCATCAAGCGGTAAACAATAATGCCCTTTGAAGACCAAGCCACCAAAATTCAATCACCAAACAACAGCTACGAGTCGGCGCCAGCGTCAACGATTGAAAAGGTGAAATTCTGAAACTTGCAAGCATGAAATTATAAAATTTCCGCGTGCACAATCAAATAAACTCCAACCTACCACACATACTCACTCCAATGCACTCTCACTTTGCCACTGTATATTTGAACATTTGCAAGAAAAAAACAAGGTCCTTGACGATGAACAGCAAAAAAGAGCAAGAAGGACCCAAAAACACCCCTTGAAGAACACGTAGAACAATCAGCGATAACAAATGCAGAGGTGAAAACACATAATACCTATGAATTATCTTATAGTTCAAAATACACATTTCACATTTCACTACTTCCCTCAATCACGAGAGAGAGGAGATAGATGAGCAAAAGGAGGCCAAAGAAGAAGGCAAAATGTTCTTCAAGCGGAAGACATCAACGTCAAAAAGACCAAGCGCCAAAATATTCACTCACCAAAAAAAACATAGCAGAGGCGACAACGGTGACAACGGTGAAAAGGTAAAGTTACATAAGCTGATCCTCTGAAAGTATAAAATAGCTCTGTTGAAGCTCAAATGCCTGCCACTTAGCCACTGTGTGTTTCAAAAGCTACAAGACAAAAACAACGGCGGTGGCGATGAACTCAAAAACGAGAACAGACAAGATGCCCAAAAACCTCCACTCAACGAAGAACAAGCACTGTGATCGGCGGCGACAGCGAGCAATGGCGGAGAGACAAGCGAAACAACAACGGTGAGAAGGTAAAGTTACATAAGCTGATTCTCACGAAAATATAAAGTAGTTCCATGGTTGAAACTTACCACCTTTATGATTGAACAGCTGCAAGACAAAAACCATGGCGGTGGCGATGATCACCAAAACAAAAGAACAAGGCGGTACCCAGAAACAACACCCAGCGAAGAGCGGGTGGAGCGATCGACATCACCTTGACGGCTCAACGGTGAAGTTGCACGAAATGTTTCCACAAAATGACAACAATCACAATCAAAATAGCTCAAAGCACGCATCGAGGCAACCGCTATTTTCCCATAACAACTGCTATAATTAAAATAAAGTAGCAAGTTAAATCATTTCAATGCTTTTTAAATGACAACACGAAACACGAAGAAGGCAACCACGGAGATACAACCAATGAAGCAAGCACACAAATTGTTCGGAGAAAGAACGAAACTATCGAAGAAAACCCTCGCCGTCGTACAATGCCAATTCCCCTTGCGAGACAGGTCGGTGCCATCACAGTCGAGGCCGAAAAACAAAGGCGGAAAAAACCACCAGCAAGACATAACGGTTGACAAGGAAAAACATGATGCCAAGAAAAGCACGAGACAACTCAAATAAGGATAGAAGAAAAGCGAACAAAAAGGGTACAAGCGCAAAAAGAAGAAAAAAAACATGCATGAGGAAGTAGAAGGAGAACAAGAAAGGAACAACACTCGACGGGACATATCTTCCGACATCGAAGCGAGGCAAGACAATAGAAACATAATTGCTATCTTGTGATCTTTGTGACTTGGAATTATTTATATTAAATTCAAAATCGCCAGCGAGCCACAGTGGAGAAAGGTGGCAAAGATAGCGATTCCGTCAACAAAGCCATCGAAGACACAGTACTGGCGTTGTATGCAAGCCATGGACAAAGAGAAAAATGTAAGTTCATGCAACTAACACAGAAAACATTATTACACGATCATTTTGACTGTATCATGTGTGAACAAAACATTTTCTAAATATACTTTGCGGGATCAGCTTTTCATTACAGCGGACAAGTTTGATGTAAATCTAGGACATGTCTCAGAAAGCTTCAAGGTCGATAAATCGATGCATGCCGAAGCAATAGAGCCCATGCTAACAATCTTGAAAACAACTCTTTCCTTGGGGTTTTGGTTTGATTTTGGGGTTTAGGTTTGATTTTGGGGAAAACCCCCTTATGGTATCCTCGCTGCCCAAACCCGGGGGTTGGTTTCGCCCAGGGCTTGGATATCCTAAGGGTTTTTTGGGGTTTTTTTGGCGGGGAAATTCCTTTTGGGCATTTTAAATTTTGGGGTTTGGGTTTTAGTTAAAATTGTGGGAAGCGAATTTTTGGATCCTTCTCCCCCTTTTTAAAATTTTGTTAAAGCTTCGCCCAAATTTCAGGTTGTCTTTTCTTGCTAAACCTCCCTTTTCCTTGGGGTTTTCCTTAGGTTTTTGCCCCTTTTTGGGGCCCATTATTTCCATTTTGGGGGTTTTCTTTTTTTTTGGGAAATTTTTCCCCGGGTTTTTGGGTACCCTTTAAAGGTTTTGGGTTTGCCAATTTTGTTTTGGGGGGTTTTAATTTGGTATTTTGGCTTGGTTCCTGCCTATTTTGCAGGAAAAAAGGCTAGGGGGTTTTTCGTTTAAACGAAAGTCCCCCTTTTGGGGTTTCTTTTTGGGGGCGGGTGGGCTTGGGAAACTTTAGGGCCAAATTTTCCCAAATTTTATTCCCTTTTCCAAGGTTGGGGTTGGGAAGGGCTAAATTTCAGGAAGGTTGGGGGACCCGGGTTTTCAAAAATTGGGTCCCGGGTTTTCCCCCGGGGAAGGCCCTTATTCCTTTTAGGGTTTGGGCGGTTAAAACCCCTTTTTTTTTTTTCCCCGTCCATTTAAATAGAATTTTCTTAAAACTTGGGGGGGCCAAACAGCCCTTTTTTGTCTTTGGGGGCCTCCCAATGCGGGGGAATGGAAACCCCCGGGGGGTCCCTTTTCCCCAAAAAGGGGGTGGGGGGTTTTCGGGTTTAGGCCCGATGGGTTTTGGGCCCTTTTGGGGGTAAAACCCTTTAAACCCTGATTAAATTTTGGGGAAAAATTTTGATTTTGGGGGGTTGGGGAAGGTTAAGGGAAAAAACCCCCGGTTTTTAAGGGCCGGGTAGTTATTGAGATGGTTCCAACCATATCGTTCCCAAATTATTAAGTCATAAACCCCACAAATTAATTCATTAGTTTTAGTGTTGAGATATCCGAATACTTCCAAGTTCGAGGCTCAAATGTCGTAACGGGGACACGGCTAATCGATTAGATCTTTAACTCTGCGAGAGGGTTCGCACTTTCCCATAAGAATCATTCCCTCCTTTAAAGTCTTGCACTTCATGGTGTTTGAAGGCGAGGACCAGATAAACGAGGGTCTTCCAAAGAGTTCTTACGGCCCTTTGCCGGTACCCATCAATCCTACCGTTCGTCTACTTCTCTTAGTACCGTCCAGCCAGCGTCACTACTAGGGTCAACCCAGCCGAGCCCATAATGGCTTGCGGCTGCCTGAGATAACTTCGGTCATGGGGCATCCATCCTTCTCTTAGTGGCTGGGTGAAGCTTTCAGAGGATGTCATGGCGCTTCTCCATGCATCCGGCCACCTGCTTAGGTGCTCAGGTGCCGTCAACGTCCTCCACCCAGATAGTGATTTTCGAAGTCCATCTTGATCATTGTAGTCCATGGGGTTGTCATCATCATTGACTCTCACATCTTGCTTATGAATTTCACTCATCCCAAATCCGTCTCGAGCATAGCAAAATAACTACTCGTCCGGGGTCATGGTAACAAGGGATTGGTTCATCCTACCACATGATACTACTCAAGTTTAATGACTTCAAGATTTCACTACTGCATGCATAGTGGGGTGGTGACAACTACTAATGCACAAAACATAGGTATAGAAATAACATGATCAAAACTTGCCTTGCTGATGATCCTCGTAAGCTAAAGAGTCGTAGTAGCAAGCTTCGCACTCCGGAAACTCTACCGAGACAAACAATAACACAATAAGCACAAAGCAATAGGATCACACAACATAACAAAAGTAACATAGCACAACAAAACAACCAAAACCAAATTCAAAAAGGAAAACTCAAAGAAACCAATTCAAGTTTTTCCCTACTCCAAACAATAACTAAAATAGTTTTTATATAACAAAAATTCCTTAATATAACCTAATCATGGTTTTAAGTTATCTTAACGAAAAGGTTTCACTAAGCAACTAGGAGCAAAAAGAATTAATTAAAAGCTATTATAAAACTCATTTTAGGCCTAATCCAATTTCTATTAAGAAAAATAATATAAAACTTTTATTAATTATAAATAAAAGTTCATCTATTAGAATGACAGAAACTAACCTAGAATCACTAATCACAAGTTAAAAATAAATTCATTTACTAATTAAAATATTAAGAAAGGAACTAGTTAATTAATTAGGTTTAATAGGATTCTGTCTAAAACTAATTATTTATTAATCCTAAAATACCCAAGTTTATTTCTAGGGTTTGGCAATGTCAAAATAAAGTGGTGACAAAAGAATCATGCAAAAATAATTTTCTAACTAAAGTTATAGCAGATTTACTATTCTGACTAAAACTAAAATAAAGCAATTTTAATTACTTTTAACATAGCTAAATATATATTCTGCAGAAACTACATAAAATTTGCAATCCAACAAAAAAGAATCATCTAAAATATTAAACAGAATAAAAGATATAAATTTTTGAAAACAGAAACTATTAAACTAAACAGAAAATCAAAATAAAAGAAAAAGGCCTAATGGGCCTATCGTACTACATGTCGTTAGATAGCCTAACGGGCTCTAGGGTTAACTAAAGCGAACCGGCCTAAAAAATAAACCTAACCTAAAAATAAACCATTGAACGGCGGTTTCTAAATAAAACCTACCCTTGAGGGCTTCTAATCAGTAGTCGATTTGAGATCGGACGACGAGCGTCTTAGGTGGCTTCTAGGACTCCAGCAATGTGTGGCGAAAGTCGTCAGGCGTCTGGCGTCAGGGAGCTCAGAGTCGTCGGGGAGATGTAGGGAGCCTGGGGGTGGTTCGATGGGGTCGGGGTGGTCGGGAGTGGACTAGAGGCGTCGGCTGGCGACTATGGCGTGATGTGAGCTCGGGTTCAGCTGACGTCAGCGGGAGGAGAGGGTCTGGCGAGTCTCGGGGAATGGGGTCTGGCGACTCCGGCTTTTATAGCCGGTCGGGGTGGTCGAGGTCGATCGAGGCGGATCGGGATCCGGATCCTTGAGGATCCGCGATCTCAGCGAGTCGTTGCGTGGGCGAGGGAAGGAGATGGGGCGGGGCCGGTGTGAAAGAGAGAGGAGGCGAGGCGGTCGGTCGGCGAGGCCTAGGGGTTGGTCTTGGCCGAGTGGGTGGGCAGCTCGGTGTTGATTAGGCGGCAGGCTTGGGCAGTAGCAGGTCTTGGCCATTTGGGCACAGGAGTGGCTTTGGTGGCGCCCAGAGGTTTTCTTTATTTTTAAATAAAACAAAACAAAAATAAAACAGTATCTATAAATATTTTATATAGGGTATATATATACCAAAATGATGGGGAATATTCCCTTTCATTTGAACATTTTTCCAAAGGCAAAATCAAACTTCATAAAAATCTAATTTTTTCAAATTCAAATAAATTTCAGATTTGAATCCAAATCTTTTGGCAATATTTTCTTGATATTTTGGAGTGTCATGTTTGCTCCTCTCATACTTTTGATCAAGTATTTATCGAGCTTAGTTTTTGAAATGTTTCCCACATGCCAAAATTTGAAATTCAAATTCAAAACTCAAAATTCTCTGAAACTTCAAATGGCATTCAAATTCAAGCAGGATGCATAGGATGCTTATCTATAATTGTAAAACATTCCAATTAGGAAAATTGGGATGTTACAAACCTACCCTTAAGATGAATCTAGCCCTCGAGATTGGGTTAGCTAACAAATAGAGTGCGGATGGTCTCGAAGAAGATCTTCTTGGCGTTCCCGAGTGGCTTCTTCCTCGGTGTGGTGACTCCACAGCACCTTACAAAATTTGATGACCTTCTTTGCGGGTGACTCTCTTGCGGTCTCGAGAATCTGACGGGTTTCTCCTTGTAAGTCGAGATCCTTTGTCAAGCTATTGGCCTCTAGAGACCTTTGTGTCTCTCAACGGAACATCGGCCATGTCGGCATGACACTTCTTCGGTGAGAAACATGGAAGACATCATGAACTCGGACAATCCTTAAGCAATTCCAACTTGTATGCAACTTCTCCGGCGTTAGGAGGATTTTGTAGGGGCCAATGAGTCGGGTGATAACTTTCCTTGACTCCAAACCTCTTGATTCCACGAAGTGAGAGCACACAAGGTATGCTCGGTCTCCCACTTATAAGTCACTTCCTTAACTTCTTGTCGAGCGTAACTCTTACATCTGATTGTGCTATCTTGAGCCTTCTCGAATCAGCTTGACTTTCTCTTGAGAATCCTTGATAAGATCGGAACGAAAAATGATCGATCTCAACATTATCCACAGCAATGGTGTCCTACACCTCCTTAGTATAGAGCTTGAAAGGGCCATCTTCAAAGCTGGATTGATAACTGTTGTTGTATGAGAACTCTGCGTCTGGACAAGTTATCATCCCAGCTAGACCCATAGTCTAGCACACAAGCTCTCAACATGTCTTCGAATCTGATTGACTCTCTCGGTCTGTCCATCATGTCTGCGGATGAAAAGGATCTTGAATTCCAGCCTCGTACCCAAAGTTTCATGCAATTGCTTCCAAAACTTTGAGGTAAACTCGTTCCTCTATCGACACGATTTTCCTCGGAACTCCATGCGAGACATCTGATCCTGGTCATGTATATCTTGGCCAACTTGGCATGGTATAGGTAGTCTTCACGGGAATGAAGTGAGCTACCTTAGTCAAGCGATCAACCACTACCGGATAGAATCATAACCTGAGCGGGTCTGGGTAATCATGATGAAATCCATACCAAGTTTCTCCCATTTCCAATCGGGAATCGGCAAAGGTTGTAGTAACCTGGCTTTGACCGATGTTACGCCTTTACGTTGGCAAACATCGCATCTTTACGTCGTCTCGGCAATGTCCTTCTTCATACATCCACGAAACTTTGCTTTAAATCCGGTACATCTTGGTGTTGCGGGGTGAATAAATACGGTGAATCATGAGCCTCTGAAGAATTAGCTTCTGAGCTCGGGATCATTGGGCACATAAATCGATCCTCAAACCATATAGTTCCGTGTTCATCCTTACGGAATCCTTTAGCTTTCCTTCCTCCATCTTTTGCTTAATCTCATCAATTTCCTTGTCCGACTTACGGGCTTCACGAATCCTTTCGGTCAAGGTGGACTGAACTTCGAGTTGCAACAAATCCTTTGGAACTATCTCCCGATCGGAGATCTACGAAGTCATCGACTAACTCTGGGGTAATCCTCCTGCTGTAAGGCGGGGCCAGATAAACGAGGGTCTTCAAAGAGTTCTTACGGCCTTAAGTGCCATCAATCCTCTGGTTCGTCTACTTCTCTTAGTCCGTCGACCCAGCGTCACTACTAGGGTCAACCAGCAGGCCCATAATGGCTTGCGGCTGCAGATAACTTCGGTCATGGGGCATCCATCCTTCTCTTCGTGGTACTGGTGAAGCTTTCCGGAGGATGTCATGGCCTTCTCCATGCATCCGGCCACCTTGGGTGCTCGGGGTGCCGTCAACCGTCCTCCACCCGTAGTGATTTTCAAGTCCATCTTGATCATTGTATTCCATGGGGTTGTCATCATCATTGACTCTCACATCTTGCTTATAATTTCACTCATCCCAAATCCGTCTCTGAGCATAGCAAAATAACTACTCGTCCGGGGTCATGGTAACAAGGGATTGGTTCATCCTACCATGATACTACTCAAGTTTAATGACTTCAAGATTTCACTCTGCATGCATAGTGGGGTGGTGACAACTACTAATGCACAAAACATAGGTATAGAAATAACATGATCAAAACTTGCCTTCTTGATGATCCTCGTAAGCTAAAAAGTTACGTAGTAGCAAGCTTAGCACTCAGGAAACTCTCTAAGACAAACAATAACACAATAAGCACAAAGCAATAGGATCACACAACATAACAAAAGTAACATAGCACAACAAAACAACCAAACCAAATTCAAAAGGAAAACTCAAAGAAACCAATTCAAGTTTTCCCTACTCCAAACAATAACTAAAATAGTTTTATATAACAAAATTCCTTAATATAACCTAATCATGGTTTTAAGTTATCTTAACAGAAAAGGTTTCACTAAGCAACTAGGAGCAAAAAGAATTAATTAAAAAGCTATTATAAAACTCATTTTAGGCCTAATCCAATTTCTATTAAGAAAAATAATAAAACTTTTATTAATTATAAATAAAAGTTCATCTATTAGAATGACAGAAACTAACCTAGAATCACTAATCACAAGTTAAAAATAAATTCATTTACTAATTAAAATATTAAGAAAAGAAACTAGTTAATTAATTAGGTTTAATAGGATTCTGTCTAAAACTAATTATTTATTAATCCTAAAATACCCAAGTTTATTTCTAGGGTTTGGCAATGTCAAAATAAAGTGGTGACAAAAGAATCATGCAAAAATAATTTTTAACTAAAGTTATAGCAGATTTACTATTCTGACTAAAACTAAAATAAAGCAATTTTAATTACTTTTAACATAGCTAAATATATATTCTGCAGAAACTACATAAAATTTGCAATCCAACAAAAAAGAATCATCTAAAAATATTAAACAGAATAAAAGATATAAATTTTTGAAAGCGAAACTATTAAAACAAAACAGAAAATCAAAATAAAGAAAAAAGGCCTAATGGGCCTATCACATGCCTGTCGTTAGATAGCCTACGGGCTCTAGGGTTAACTAAGCAACCGGCCTAAAAAAATAAACCTAACCTAAAAAATAAACCGGCTGAACAGCGGTTTCTAAAAAACCTACCCCTTGAGGCTTCTAATCAGTAGTCGATTTGAGATCGAGACCAGAAGCGTCTGGTGGCTTCTCGGACTCGGCAGCCGAAATCTGTCCAAGTCTGGTAGAACTCGTGAGTCGTCGGGAGATGTAAAGGGAGCAGGGGGTGGTTGGTGGGAGTCGGGTGGTCGGGGTGGACTAGGGCGTCGGGTAGCGACTATGGCGGTGAGCCTCGGGTCCCGGCGGCCGTCAGCAGGAGGAGGGGGTCTGTGAGTCTCGGGGAATGGTCTGGCGGCTCGGCTTATAGCCAGGGTGGGGTGGTCGGGGAATCGATCGAGGCGGATCGGGATCCGGATCCTTGGATCCGGCGATCTCCGGCGAGTGGGTGCGTGGTGAGGAAGGAGATGGTGAGCCTGGGTCCAGCGAAAGAGAGGGAGAAATGGCGGTGGCCGAGGCCTAGGAGTTGGAGTCTGAGCCCGAGTGTTGGGCAGCTCAGTGTGATTAGGCTTGTGGCAAACCCATTGTGTGAGGTCTGTGTTGGGCACTGGGTGCTGGTGGCGCCCAGGGGTTTCTTTATTTTTAAATAAAACAAAAACAAAAATAAAACAGTATCTATAAATATTTTATATAGGGTATATATATACCAAAATGATCGAGGAATATTCCCTTTCATTTGAACATTTTCCAAAGGCAAAATCCAAACTTCATAAAAATCTATTTTTTCAAATTCAAATAAATTTCAGATTTGAATCCAAATCTTTTGGCAATATTTTCTTCGATATTTTGGAGTGTCATGTTTGCTCCTCTCATACTTTTGATCAAGTATTTATCGAGGCTTAGTTTTGAAATGTTTCCCACATGCCAAAATTTGAAATTCAAATTCAAAACTCAAAATTCTACGAAACTTCAAATGGCATTCAAATTCAAGCAGGATGCATAGGATGCTTATCTATAATTGTAAAACATTCCAATTAGGAAATTTGGGATGTTACAAACCTACCACCTTAAGATGAATCTAGCCCTCGAGATTGGGTTGCTAACAAATAGGTGCGGATGGTCTCGAAGAAGATCTTCTTGGCGTTCCCGGTGGCTTCTTCCTCGGTGTGGTGACTCCACGGCACCTTACAAAATTTGATGACCTTGCTTCGGGTGACTACCTTGCGGTCTCGAGAATCTGGACGGGTTTCTCCTTGTAAGTGAGATCCTTTGTCAAGCTGTATGGCCTCTAGGGAGCACTGTGTCTCTCAGCGGAACATCGGCCATGTCGGCATGACACTTCTTGGTGAGAAACATGGAAGACATCATGAACTCCGGACAATCCTTAGGCAATTCCAACTTGTATGCAACTTCTCCGGCGTTCGAGTTTGTGAGGGGCCATGGTCGGTGATAACTTTCCCTTGACTCCAAACCTCTTGATTCCACGAAGTGAGACACACGAAGTATGCTCGGTCTCCCCTTGTAAGTCACTTCCTGCCTTCTTGTCAGGCGTAACTCTTACATGTGACATGCTATCTTGAGCACTGTCTCGAATCAGCTTGACTTTCTCTTGAGAATCCTTGATAAGATCGGGAAAGTGATCGATCTCAACATTATCCCAGACAATGGTGTCCTACACCTCCTTAGTATAGAGCTTGAAGGGGCCATCTTCAAGCTGGATTGATAACATTGTTGTGAGAACTCTGCGTCTGCAAATTATCATCCAGCTAGACCCATAGTCTAGCACACAAGCTCTCAACATGTCTTCGAGAATCTGATTGACTCTCGATCATCCATCACATCTGCGGATGAAAAGCATCTTGAATTCCACCTCGTACCCAAAGTTTCATGTTGCTTCCAAAACTTTGAGGTAAACTGCGTTCCTCTATCGACACGATTTTCCTCGGAACTCCATGCAGACATCGATCTGGTCATGTATATCTTGGCCAACAGCTGGTATAGGTAGTCTTCACGGGAATGAAGTAGCTACCTTAGTCGAGCGATCAACCACTACCGGATAGAATCATAACTTTGAGCGGGTCTGGGTAATCTGTGATGAAATCCATACCAAGTTTCTCCCATTTCCAATCGGGAATCGGCAAGGTTGTAGTAACCTGCTGGCCCGATGTTCTGCCTTTACGTTGACAAACGCACTCACTACGATACTTTCGGCAATGTCCTTCTTCATACACATCACAGAAACTTTGCTTCAAATCCAGGTACATCTTGGTGTTGCGGGGTGAATGAAATCTGATGAATCATGAGCCTCTGAAGAATTAGCTTCAGAGCTCGGGATCATTGGGCACATAATCGATCCTCAAACCATATAGTTCGTGTTCATCCTTACGGAATCCTTTAGCTTTTCTTCCTCCATCTTTTGCTTAATCTCATCAATTTCCTTGTCAGACTTAGGCTTCACGAATCCTTTGGTCAAGGTGGTGAACTTCGAGTTGCAACAAATCCTTTGGAACTATCTCGTCGGAGATCTAAGTCATCGACTAACTGGGGTAATCCTCCTTTGGTAGGATTCACAAACTCTTACGGCTCAAAGCTATCTGCTACAACATTAGCTTTAGGGGTGGTAATGCAGTCTCATGTCTAGTCCTTTATCAACTCTAGCCATCTCCTCTTGAGGTTCAATTCCTTCTGCGTGAAGATATATTTCAAACTCTTGTGATCTTGTAGACATCCTGCGATTTCCGATGAAATGTCTCCAGTCTTGAGTGCATGCACTCTTTGCTAACTCCAAATCATGCGTGGCATAATTCATCTCATGAGGTATGCTTGCAGGCATAAGCTACAACCTTACCTTCTGCATCAATACTCCTCAAGGTCCTTGGCGAAAGCGTCTAATAAACTGGTATTCCTTGTGTATGTAGCCAAAATCAACACTGGGGCTGTGACCAACCGTTTCTTCAATTCACGAAAGCGGCTTCACATGCCTTGGTCCAAACATACTTGGCTTCCTTCTTAAGTTCAGGTCATGGGCTTGCAATCTTGAAAGTTCTCAATGAACCTCCGATAGTATCCTGCGAGTCCAGAAAACTGCGGATCTCCTTGGTAGGTGGGTGGCGCCAATTGGTGGTGATTCAACCTTGGCGGGATCAAGCTGCTATTCCTTCTCTGAAATAACATGTCAAGAATCCAACTTCCTTGACCAAAATTCACATTTGCTGAACTTGGCATACAACTGATGTTCTCGAAGTTTCTCGAACTAGGCATAAATGCTCCTTATGCTCTTCCTCGCTCTTGGAGAATATCAATATGTCATCGATGAAGACCACGACAAACTTGTCCAAATACTCCATGAACACCTTGTTCATCAAATTCATAAAGTATCAGGAGGCATTAGTCAATCAAATGACATGACGGTATACTCATATAAACCATACAAGTAGTGAATGCTGTTTTGGGTATATCCTTTTCACGAATCTTCAGCATGATACCACGATGAAGATCGATCTTAGAAATACCTTGGCTCCAACAAGCTGATCAAACAAGTCATTGATCATCGGCGAAGTACTTATTCTTGATGGTTACTTCGTTCAATGCGATAATCCACAACCATCCTCAAGCTTCGTCCTTCTTCTCTACCAAAAAGCTGGGGCTCCCCAAGGTGATGAGCTTGGGCGAATATATCCTTTCTCCAATAACTCATTTATTTGATCCTTGATCTCTTTCAACTCATTCGGTGGCATCGATAAGGCCTCTTGGATATTGGGGCTGTAGGGCAATAACTTCGATCGAAATTCAATGTCCTGCGGTGGCATTCTGGTAATTCCTCGGAAACACATCGGAAAGTCTTGCACTCTGGCACTTCCTCTGAACAACTCCGTGAGAAATGCACTGATTATTCATCTGTGTGCTGGCTACATACTTGATCCTCTTCGCTCAGGGGTGGTGGCTGAATAGACTTCGAGCACAGTCAATGTTCCTTCAAACTTTGACAACAAATCCATGCCTAGGATTACATCCAAGGTCGGGTTTCCAACACTATGAGGTCCACGGGAAATTTGTGGTTCCGATGTTGAGGTTGGGACAGCTACACCTGCCATCATTTCTCCTCATGCGGGCCCGGCGAAGGGGGCTTCTAAGGGTTCTATGCGCAAGTACTTTTCCACAACTACCCTTGATATGAATGAATCGTTGCACCGAATCAAGAAACCAAAACTGAGCGTGAATTCAATAAAAACTTAC